>VWZY01011881.1:769741-784261 GCA_013399075.1 Chloroceryle aenea | reverse complement strand
TAAATTTCAGAGCAGGGCTTTGCTATAAATGGATGCATTGGTCAAGTTGTGTACGTGTTTGGAGACAGATTCATTGTAGCTGTCACCTGCCGTGTTCTTGGCCAAAAATACAGCCAGGCTTCTGGGGAATTAGGTGAGGTTTTGGGCAGGATGGCAATGATACTGACAATATGAGAGGTGGCTGTCTCCTGACTCAGCAGCACCTGGTCAGGCAGGCTCTGTCCAACCCAAAGTGCAGTCCTAGTCAAGCCAGGATGTGAGAACAAGCAAGTGCAGGTTACAGCCACACTGCAATGAACCAGTAGACCAGCTCCTGCCCCACCAGGGGTGTGAGTATGGCTTCTTTCCCAGACTGTGAACCCTGGACACTCCCAGCTTCCCAGCCTCACACGGTGTCAGAGTGTTGCAGTCCTGGTCCTTAGTGGGTAATCAAGGCTTGAGGAAAGAAAATGCTGTTGTTGCTGCCACCATGCTTTTAGAAGCTCCAAATATACCTCAGCACATGGGAGAAGGGAATGAAGAGGTGATGTGGATGTTCAGAATAGGGGGAGCATCCTTAGGGATATAATGTTTGTCTAGCAGTAAAATTTGCTCCATGGGCCAAGGACAAATGGAAGATAAGAGGAGTTAACCTGGGAAAGTATCTGACTCATAATACTGACACGTTTTGCCTTCCTTGAGGCAAAGCAGTGGTTGGTAAATATGTTGAACCCTGTCCTCCCACCCCATCCTGTGCACCTCCATTATGTCAGGTACTAAGCAATCCTGCACATGCCCTATTACTGCTTTGCCACAAACCCATCAATACACTTAGGCAAGGAGAAAAACATCTAAATACAATATGTGATAATAACAGAGAGTAAATGCTCCCAGTATTATTGTAACCTTAAAGCTCCACTTAGGGTGTTCCTCCCTGGGCATTCATATTTACTGCAAATTGCTAGGAGCTGACTCTTTCAACACAAAGAGTAACATCATATAGACAAGCTACTGCATAATGTATAAGATATATGATATAGCAGGGTTATAATGCATAGATATAGGAGAATAGAGGAAATATCCACAGCACGTGGTCTCCAGGATAAAGGTACACCTACCTGTCTCTCTTTACAGAGCCCTGTAACATCTGGCCCCCATCAGAGCCGGACATACCTCTGAATTCTAGGTAGTGTTGGCCTGCAACATTTCAGATGCTTGATGCTTTCCATTCACTGCATTGACATTTTGCCTGATTCACAGCCACGTGACTGGACCTTTTGGAGGTCACGTTGAGAAACAGTGGGAAAGAAAGCAAGGGTAGCACTCTACCTGCTAATGCACCAGACCTTCTCAGTTCTACAGCCTGGAAGATCCTATCTCCCTTGTCAAAACCCCATGATAGATCATGTAATCATTCTGTTCTCAGGTGATATGCACAATTTGGCAGTTTTCTGAATGCAAGGTAGTAAGCAAGCACTTCAGGGGAAAAAAAAAATGTCCAAATTTCTCATTCACAAACATTTAGAAGTGAACAATACAAAATAAGGCAAAAAGATTCATGTCACTGCAAAGACTAAAAGATTCCTCACTGCAGGTGAGATGATGGCCTGTGATGGCCTGTTGTACAGAGAGCAAACACAAACTGACCCAGACAAAGACTAATTAAAAACTGGTGCATCTGTTTGTATCCTCCATAACTGGTTTAGCTTGTAACTGTTGGAGTTTAAATTGCAAATAGTTCAGTTTCCCTCTTTGTATAAAAGGGTCCTGATTTTTCAGAGGTTCAGAATTCTGGTTGAGATTACCCATGCTCAGAAGATAAGTGATTTTAGGGAGCTCTCCACCAAAATGTGACTCAGAAGACTTTATTCTTGTGAACTATTCTCCAGTTAAACCAAAAAGCATGATAATTTCCTCAATGTTATGAAAGTTGTCTGATGACCTGTTTCCAACCTGGTTTCTGAAGGCTGGGTGAACTTTAGCAGAAACTTGGCGCAAAGGTGTAGGACTAGTTGTGTGCTGCAGTTTGGGAGGTGGTGAGAATTCAGAGATACGACAGGAAGAAAACCCCTGCTGAGGATGTTCTCTAAGGATGACTTTCTACCCATTCTATGGCAAAACCCACAAAAGTGATTAGGGGAAGGTGCAAACCTCCTCTGTGGACTTGCATGAAGATGCTGTCACATGACCAACTTGCAAGGCTTGTGTTTTCCACCCGTGTTCTGGCAAATGCAGTGATATCACTTGTGCAAATGTTAGTGAAAAACAGCAATAGGAAAATCTTAAGGTTTTCTCTGAATGAGTGTTCACAAATAGTGATTTGGAGAGCTCTTGGCTGGAACAAAACCTATCTGGTCAGAATTTCCAGCATAGCTAGGGACACTAGACTGAAACAGCAGATAAGTTGGAAAAAACACTTCCTACGTACAGAAATGTCATGGGGATCTTCCATGACCCTTCCAGAGATAATGTAGCAGAAATAACTAAGCCCATAATCCTGTAAACTTCTGTACTGGGAATTCTCTCTCCTCGAGCTCTTAAAAGTGTGTGCGTAGGCTATTGCTGTAAACTGGGCAGCGCTAATACAGTCATTGATCAGACAGGATGTATCCACTTAATACTGCAGTGCGGGCTTTCCATTTGTGCACCCTGCCTTACGTTTCAGTGGCATTTTAATTTTAAGCAAATTTAGGCATAATCACTGTATTTGCTTAAACCTGCACGTGTGACAAAGCCATTCGTAGCCCATCTGCTCTGGCAGCTTCAGTCACGTAAAAAGGACACCCATTTGTCCAAGGTGTTGGAAGCAGAAGGAGGGATCTCCCATCACGCATGCAACTCAGGACAGAGGCAGAGAGACACTGGGGAATTGTTATCACTAAACAGTAAGAGGCACGTGATTCAGAGCCAAGGTTTTACACCCATGCATATATGTATTTTACCTCATTATTGGCCTCGGCTGTACTTATTGTTACCAATTTGTGTCCCAATGCTATTTTTCTAGGCAGCCTCAGTGGGAGAGACTTGTGTGCAGAGAAATATTTGATTTTCTGCAAGTATTTATGGGTATACATATTGTTAATATGCCCATAAACAGGATGCCATTCATATTTAAACAGTGCTTTTGGAGTCAGATGGCATCACAGCCGAGGGAATGGAAATGCTCTGATTTGTATCACTTATCTCAGTGGAGGTTGCTTCCTTCACATATTCTGATTTCAGCAGAGCCTCTGTAATAAGATAGTTATATTCGCATAGGATGAGACACTATGCATTTAATAACCCTTGCTTCCTCTGCCAAAAGCCTAATAAGCTTGCTTTGCCAGTTGATCTTTACAGTCATTCGCCCCTCCATTTTTACCAGGCTACTGTGCTTCTTTATACTTCAGATCCTTTCTTCATTTTCATTTGCATATATTCAAGGCCCTAAAGAAAAACAGCTATGCATTAAAAGGCTATTACAGAAATATATGCTATTTAAGTAACAATAGAACATGTTTTTCATTGAGAGGAAAACTAAAAAGAGGATATTTTAGTTCCAAATAAGATTTAAAAGGATGTCACGTGATGTTCAGTACTTTGACTCCCGGAATTTGTCCTGAAGCTTATTGCAGCCTCTGCTTTAGTCAGTTCATCTCTTGTGCAGAAATAGGACTGTAACAAGACTCTGTGTGTTCATACATGCAACCTCTCTCTTCATCCGAGGCTTTCCCCAAGTGCGGAGGACCTGATGCTTCACTGCACTGCACCCTTTACCACCATTTTGCTAAGGAGGTGTAAAGCAGCACCGTTTGTGCTGGGAATCAATCCACATGGCCTTCAGCAGGCTACAGGGAGCCCAGCTCAGCAGGTCCCTGCCAGGTACAAGTTCCAAAACCATTTAATTCCTTGAAGTCACACCCATGTCAGCTTTTCTGCTGCCTTTACAAGATAAAATGCCCAAAGGGTAGTATGCATTTGTAAAAACATATAGTGAAAAAAATTTGATTACACAAATGACCCCCACAAGGCTATGGGTACTTATCTGTGTGCCCAGGGGTCTGCCTTATCACCCCCCCGTGGATTTAATGGCCAGGGCTGAGACAGGTCTTGTCACAACTGTCTGCCATGGCCTTCTGCTGACAGTCACTGTCACTCAGTAGAAATCCCTGAGTGGGATGGGTGTATTCTCTGCAACTTGCTCAAGGAACAGCCCTGCAGTTGGACCTAAGATCACATTCCTGCAAAAAAGCTGCATGTTCCCAGTGCCCATCCCCACTGGTGGTGCTGCTGACCCTGCAGCTGCACAGAGTGGGAGCTGGGTGCTGATGGAGCTGAAAGCTCTGCAGCAGAAGGAGAAAAAGATCCTTTTTTACCAGGTCAGCAAGGAGACCTGTCCCACCCTGCAATGAGGTGACACAAGCACATAGCTGAGAGAAGTGGGAACTCTCTCTTTATTTAGTCCATTAGTCATTGGCTCAGCTAAGCTCATAGCAAAGTTGTATATTGAATTTACAGCCTGAGCACTAATTTAAACTGCTGTGAATTTTTGGTTCACTTTAGTACCCACGGCTGGCAGTGCTGCAGCCATAGAGACTTTCCAGTGCCTCTGCTAGGGGACAAGATGTTCCACCAGAGAGAGAAGGACAGAGGATGGCAGCAATATCTGCACCTGCTGCTTATCCATCTTCTCTCTGCTTTCTCTGGGAGGGCTATTTATAACTGAATAATCTCAGTGACCTGAGATGTCAAAGGGCAGTCTCAGTGCAAACAAGGTGAAAGCAAGCTGTGAGGACATGGGGACAGGAGTCCTTTAGGCCAGCTTCACCACAGGAACCACCATGCAGTGAGGGTCACTACCGAAAACATAGGGGCTCCAGAGAGGTTCAGGAAGGAAGAGGCTTCCCTCTTGCATTTGGGTGTGTAAATGTGGCATTAGCCATTCCCTTCAAGACTCGAGCTGTTTTTCAGGCAGGAGCTTTGCCTTTGTCTAGCGTCTGTGAAAGATTGAGCAGGATGCATGAAAAATCCTAATGTTTTCCCCAGTGACACAAGAGCTAATGCTCTGAGAGGAAGGAGAGTTTGGCTGTATTTTCAGCATATATTTTTTTGCCAGTGACTGAAGAGTTAGCCACTTTATAGGTGTGAAATTAAGAGGCAAGGGACAACAAACTGACTCTTCTATCCCTGTATTTTAGAAAGCATTAGACAAACTAAACAGTTTTTGAATGCAGGACAAAACGTTCTCCAAACAGAAACGGACAGAGTCTGGACTCTTCAGTGTTATTCTCACGAGGGAATAGAAAGGGTTAAAAAAAGAAACCCTAAGCCCCTAGTGAGATATTTACTAATTTTGTGCGTGAAACAGCAGAAACAACTAATTTCTTCACCTTTATCCAAGGATTTCCATAGACTATTTTTACTGGGTATCTAGGGAAGACTCATGGATAGCCGCACTTCATCATTCCACCAGAAAGCTCATTCAGACTGAAACTTGGACTATTGGTTTTTAATTTTAACACAGTTTTTCATTTTGATAGCTCTTCCGCCTGACACGGAATTGCCATGCTGCAAATTGAATACAATAAAATTGCTAATCAGCCCATTAGAATATGTTGATGGTATAACGTCTATTAGTTGTTGAATAATGTCTTCCTTCGCTGTATTTTGAATTAAGTCTGCATGATGACAAAATTAATTCAGATAAGTGTACTGGCCCATAAACACAATGTGCACATGCATGTGCAGCCTTCTTTTGGAAATCCATACAACTTTTTAACATGCTGACAATCGTGTACAAATGCTGGAAAAAAAAAAAAAAAAGTATTTTTGAGTAGTGAAATAAGTAGTTAAATATGAAGAAATTATCCATGAAGTAAGACAGGCTACAGCAGTTTCTTCTGAGCATGTGTCTTTCATGGGAACACAAAACCTATTACAGACTACAGTCTCACATCATAGGGAATTTCTTTCGCTTCAAGTGCTTCTTATCCCAGGAATACTTCCCACATTTTACTTCCTTGATAGTTAAACCAAAACACTCTCCTGCAGTAACACCTTCTTACCCCATTTTCCCCTGCTTTTTCCAAACTCTTGCCTGACAATTTCTTAGGTCGTTAATTCTGATAGCCTGAGGCTACAATTTTTTTCAGCACCCCAGAAGAAGAGCCCTTAACCTGTTCCTTTTAAGTTCTTATTAAATTTCACTACTCCAGTACAAGTGTTCCCTTGTTTTACTTTTGCAGAGACCCACAATATGAACTTCTTCTCTTAGGGCAAGATAATTTCCTAAACTGGAGATTTCCCCTGTCAGCATCCTCGGGTGCTACACCCTGTGTTGCTGAAAGCTGCCAAGTCAAAAATGCCTTTGTCTAAAACTGAAAAAAGACAGAAAGCAGCAGCAAATCAAAAATTTGCCTTATTTGTTTAGTATGCCCTGTTTAAAGCTTCGAGTAATATTAAATAAGAATTGTTGAAGTTATTATGGGAATATTTGTCCATGTCCACACACAGAGGTTCTTTATATCCATCAGGACCAACCTTTATGGTAATCTTTTAAAAGAAAGACAGCGATCCTCTTGTAAAGCCCTATCATTTGGGGAAGTTTATTTTCTGATAGGAATCTTGGGATTTTAAATGGGTCAAAATCCAGATTTATCCAGCAATGCATAATAAGAACATAATATTATAGAAACTTTCTCATAAAATGATACAGCCCACTATGAGAGCAACTGTGGTCAGAATCTTACTGACAGTTTGTTTTTCATGTATTGGATCTGGTAGTCCAGCAGGACTTGTAACCTTGGGCATTTGAGAACAATATCACTAGGCAACTCTGCATCTTTATGCATCTGAATACCTTGAAGGATGCGGTTCTTAATGCACCCAAAGCTTGTACAAATGTGTGACTGGTCACTTAAGGCACGGGTTTGAGAGTAATCTATTTGCAAGAAACATTAGGACTCTACCATACACAGATAAGAAAAGGAACAATACAGTTGAAATGGGCAAAGATGACTCAGTTCAATCTGAGGAGAGTTGCTTTGTATTCCCAGTCAGTTTAAAAATCTTTTCATCTTTCAAGGAAATTATAACTGTGATTCACTGGGACAAAGTTAGCAACTTCTCTTTTCATCTAAGTCCTATTTTTGGTGCTTGTCACAGACATTCAAGGACCTCCTGGGAACCAAAATGGACAATTGCATCCTTCTCTCTCTGCCAGCAAGAGACTGGGTATCATTAACAATGCTTAAATTAATAGCAAATTTTGGAGGGAGTAAATGTACCCCTGCAGGAAACCACAGATGAAGGCACAGGATATGCATTTCAGTTCAAAGTCCTGACTGTGAGTGGAGGTCTGTGACATTTTCCTGTGCAAAATTAGACATTTGTAAGTTCGTTGCAGCAAGGTGCACATTATTGTTTTGGTCTATGGAATCCATAGCTATGAGGGAGAGGGTGGAAGGTGGCTTTTTGAGAAAGGGAGTATTTTTCATAATGGAAAGAAATCTATAATTTCTAATAAGTGGCTGTAGATGGTTCCCTGCCCTTGCTCTTTTTTTTTGTGCAATATAGGTCTCAGGGCTCTCAAAGGAACCTGAAAGGAACTGGAACACAGGGTGAGGTCTTTCATCAAACTTTGTATTACTGCGGATAACACAGTATCCACATTTTGTCATATTATGTGAGCAGAGGAGACATGTAGAAGGAAAATAGCTTGATCTTAGTCTAGGTAAGGTCAAAGTAAGGCTTGTAAGTGGAGGGGAAGCCTGGCTTGTGGCCAGCTGCAGCCCACCAAACCTTTATGTGCAGCCAGGCAGAGGGATTTCATCTCTGCAGCTGAGCGCCAGCTGATCTTGGAGGTTGCAGTAATTCCATCTGGCAGCAGCAGCTGAGGGGCTACACTGGGATGAATCACAGAATCACAGAATCACACAGAATCCTAGGGGTTGGAAGGGACCTCGAAAGATCATCTAGTCCAACCCCCCCTGCCAGAGCAGGGCCACCTAGAGTACAAATGCCCTGGTGCTCTAGAGTTGGAGCAATAATCCAGTTTGAGTTGAATGCAGCCTCCACCCCTGGAGTTGCTAGAGCTCAGAGCAACCTGCAGCAGTGTGTTTCTGCTCATCGCTGCTCCTCCATCATCCTGGGTACATTTTACCCGGCAGTGAGAAATGATTGCAGGGCCTGCCTCATTGGTGCCATACCACAGAGGCTTAGAGGACTCTGTGCTTTCGTGGTGGGTGGGAGGAGTGGGAAACATACAGCCTGACAATCCCTTCTCAGGGGACCAGGGAGCAGGCTGGGACATCTGGTGGTCAGGGCTTTTCCTGCAAGTTGCAGCACGTCAGACTGAGATAGTGCTCACTCCCAGGCTGAACTCTGATCCAGAATGAATAAAGAAAATGTCTGAATTTATGTTATTGCCCCTGCATCAGGTAGACACAGAAGTACTTACTGTACTGCAAGTGACTTTTGCTACATGATGCCCTGCTGCAATGCTCCATCTACTAAAGAAGCAACTCTGGGGACCACTGATCTTGGAGAAAATGCCAGGGTTATCTTTGCACCTCTTAGAAAGGAGGTGCATCCAGTCTGGGGTAGGATGGTGGCATCAAAAAGAACCCATTACTGCTATGAGACTGAAGGCAGCAGTAGCACTATTTAATTCCTTGTCTCACTTAAAGCTGGTCAAGGTTGCTATATTCATTCCTTTCTAAAGTGGACTGGACTGCTATAATGTACATCTTTATAATTTGGAGGCTATGTAACTGTAATACAGTCTGCCAAGTCTCAAGATCATAAACTGAGATAAAAGAGAGCATTAGATAATCTACTCCATCTTCCATCCCTTGCAGCATCATTCTTGAGTCCCACAAGTGCTTTGTTGTATATGTTTTAAGTATTCCAAATGACAGAACTTCTACTCTTCAGAGACTATCTTGAAACTTATCAGTACTTTGTTGTTATTGTTAGTTAGTCTTACATTTTGTCTCCTTAGAATTAACTCCACAGTTCCTGTTTCACCCTAAAAATAATACTATATTTTGACCTTGGTTCCTTTCACAAGAACCAACAAATTCTTATTAGCATCTTCAGAGTAAGCTGAGAGTGATCTCAGCCAGGATGAGTCTAAGAAGGGAGTAAGGAATGTGCCTTGCTATAAGGACCTGCCACACCTACCTTCTAGATGCTAGAAAACATCTAAGCGCAGGCTGCTACGGCTTCACACAAGCAAGCTGGCTGGACACGAACCATACTGGTGAAATTCTGGCAAATTCTGTCCGGTTCTCTTTTAAGTATACTCACAATGAATGCTTAGAGCACATACCTGAATAAAACTGATTGCCAGGCTTCAGAGTCTGGAAGGGCAATGATCCATCCAGGTTGTGACTATCCAGTTTGTCAGCAGCAGCGAACCCCTCCTGCCGAGTCTCACTCATTGGTTGTAGGACTGGCACCAGCAGGAAACACCTGCTAGTAAGCCAGTGCTTTTCTAGTTCCTTTAATTATCTTTCATCTTGCTCTATGCCAGATTCACCTTTTTCCATGGTATTTACACCATTCAGAAGCCTGTTGTCAGTTATTTTGTCATCCTCCTAGCTGTCACTTTGTTGAAAGTTACATTTTTCTATTGTCTCCTATGTCAGTTCCTCCAATCTCAGCTGAACCAAGCTCAATTTAAGTGACCTTCAGCAGCTATCATTGTAATAATAGCCTTCTCCTTCTGACCCTCTTTGCACACATTTTTATCACAGACTAACAACGTTTACTCTTTCTTTAGCATGTGAACAAGCTGATGTGCTCAAAGTATAAAAATAGAGGTTTTTTTCAGTGTACTTCAGCAAGAGGGGGTCTTGAAGGTAAGAAGAAGGATGTACTGTATAGCTTTGTCCCCTCTCTGAAGAAAAAGCTAATTGAAAAGCAGTGATTTTCATGCTGTCAAAGAAACTCAGTCAGTAACAGGCGAGAAATAATCCTCTTATATAACAGGTAAAATAATAGTATGTCATCAAGGTGCTTTTAACTTTATTAAAATTTGTCCCTTGATAAGTGACATTTTAATTATGTGCTCAGGTAATAAAATAATACATGCCTGAAAACTTATGTCCAACCCTTGCATCATTAAGGGTCCTAAATTAACCCTGGATGATAGGGTGAAACTTAATCTTAGATAGAAAATACTCTACTGGACATTTTTCACATGCTTGTTTTGGAGTTCTGAACTGATGGTTCAATTTGGCAAAACAACTGATGGAGACACATTAATCTAGCCCATAAAATAAACAATAAAGGTAACAAATGCTTTTTAATCTACACTGTAATGATGCCATAATCCAACAAAATGTCAGGAATTTGAGGATTAGACTTTTATATTGCTTTAGCATAAGTATTCCCCCAAGGGTTTTGGCAGTCCATCCAGATCTCTAGCTGGGAGGTGGGTCCCAAAACGGTGTATGGAATAAAGCCTGAGTTGGTTGAAGAGGGCTTTGTTGCACCTCCACCAAGCTTGTTACGTGACTGACTGGATGGCTTTTCGGTCTTGTGGAAGAAAAAGAACAAGATATCCTCAGGGAGGTAGCAAACACCATTTTAGTCTTGGGCACAGTTGGATGAAAGGTGGCCTGGAGAGCATGTTTCAAAGGTCTGGACTTCAGTATAAGCTTGCTGCTAATTTGTGAAAGAAAGCAAATCTGGGGTGTTTTTTTCAAGCATTGCTATGAAACAGAGGTGCGGATTATATGGTATATAGGCATGAGGAGGTTGATCTAAAGACAGTGTACTTTGACTTGTGTTTTAAATACTTGAATGTGCCTGTCTGATAGGAAAGTGATCTTAGCCGATCTGAATTTTTATTTACTGACCTTTAGAAATAAAAAAGAAATAAAACCCATCTATGCAACAAAATCTTAATTTGTGAACTTTTAAGACTGGTTACTTTTAGAGCTATTTATTGGAGCAAAATCCCTGGAAGAAAAGAATAAACTCTGCTGGTGAGAGAACTTGGTGCAAGTCATGAACTCCAAAGGCATAGCTCCAGAACTCAACCACTGTGTCCTAAACAAGTCTCATCCAGTATATAAACGTCTCTAAAGCATTTATCACCATAGTATCTGGGATGTGCACATAGATATTTGTGATACAGTGGAAACTGTCCAGATGAAATGATCAATTTCCCATTCATCTGCTGTGCTGCCCTTTGGCTTTACCGTTACATTTAAAATAATGGAAGTTACTCTGTGATCATAAGCACATAATTCACAAACGTGGTGTCCTGACATAACTTTGATGCCGCCATTCAGGTACAATTTACAGGGATTTACATTTTCTATTCTTCAGCTCCCCAGACATTTCCCAGGAGTTGCTACATTGCCCCATTCATACCCTGCTGCTCCCAAACATCAAATCTGGGTATCAACAACCCCAGGAGTAAAAGTGAACTGGGAAGACAATGGTGTGCTGTTTCAAAGATGTCTATGTGCATCTAGCACCTCTATCCTGGAAAATGGGAAAATACTGGGGAGTTTTGGTGTTTGATGGGGGGACATAGACCAGTCAGGGATGGGATTGGCTTTGCCTGGCCTGAGGGTTTTTCTACTTTATGCCTAAAGGGATTATAATAATCCCCATACCACCCAGGAACCAGCAGAATGTGTACCTTCCACCTTCCCCAAACCCTAGCATTTCCTCTGACTGTGTCTGATGCTGTGTGTAAGCAAATGCAATGTCCAAATGATGAAAGGTATGGAAGTTACCCCAAAATGTTCTGTCCACCCTCAATGGGCAACTTGCAGGTACAAGAAGACATGGGTAAATTTATGCATTAGAGAGATGGGTGCCCAAATGCCCAGGTGCCATTCTTGTGGCAGTATTCCTTCAAAAATAAAGCGAGCAAGCAGTGCGAATCAAAATGGCTTCTGAAGTGCAAAGCATATAATAAAAATTGTTATTTATTAATAGCACTGCTGGAAACTCCCTGGGAACCATATCTGCCAGCAGTGATATCTGCATGTCAATCTAACTCCCTCTTTTTATTCTGCAGAAAAAAGCTGCATTATTGCTCTTGCCGCTGTGATTCCCTCTCAGCCTGCTCTAATACATCTCTCCTTTTGGGATGAATCCCCTCCCATGCCATCTGTCTTATGCTCCAGTTCCTCCTCCTCCTCCTGCTTCCCACACATAGTCTGAACCAGAGCCTCCTTAGCACCCTGCCCAAGCTTGCAGTGATAAACCCCTGTGCTGAGGGAGGCTTTGGAGGTCACACTGATGGAGTGTGTCCATGTCATGCCTATGGGCTCAGTGTTTGCCAAATTTAAGAGTAAACCACGTGTTTTCTCTCTTCTGTGCAGAACTTGCCCAGTCAGGACAGCACACTCATGAACACTGTCATGAGGTGCATCAGGAGGGTGTCAGGCAATGACGGGACCTAGTGTTGACTTCACATCATACTCTGTGTTTACCCTCTGCTGGTTTGGAGGACATTGTCCACTGGTGAGCTAACGAGACCACTCTGGCCTCAGAAGACTGGCAGAGTAAGGTTTTGTTACAGAGAGTGTCTACAGCGCAGTGGCACATTTGGCAGGATGGACAAACAAGGTATTTAGTCTCCAAAACTGTTTGGGTGCCCCCACAGCTGAAGCAAGCAAGGTTATGAGGCAACAACTTGTCAAAACCCAAACGGGAGAGCAAGCAGAGTAGGATTTGTCATATTTCCAATCAGCATCATCTAGCTAGTGGCAGACCACCTTGGTGACCAGCATATTTCCTCTACTTGGAAGTTTTTCACTAAACATCCTCTTCCAGGTGCTCTGATCCTGACACTGGTTTTGGACACATTTCCCTAAATCAAGTTTCAAACTCATCTCTCTCCAGATATTAACTAGCAGTCTGGTGTGCTCCCATGGCCAATAGTCAGCCCAGGGGAAGAGGAATTTCTATCAGAGCCTGTGTGATAAGAGCTGGATCCTGGTGAAGCAGGATCAGGGCACCTCCAGCATACAAAAGCCAGTGGGTAGTTCCCAGCACACTGGATTTAAGTAAGGAATGGAAAGGAACTGGAAGTCTGAGCTTGGGCCAGCGCGATATGACACTGGAGAACAGTGATAACTGCAAATGCTGCCCAGGTTTGAGTAGCAGGATCCTGTGGGTGAGGGGCACAAGGCAGATGAAAGCGCGTTTGATCTGGTTTCCTTTCAGACTGCAGCTTTTTGTAAAAGCCTGCCTACGCTCAGGCTGTGTTTGGCAGGGTGTTCTGTGGGGAGCCAGCGCCGCGTCACACACTCTGCATTGGCAGGATGTAGCCAGGCAGACGGCACAGTCACCAATTAATAGCAGACAGCAATATTTAAACTAATTATTACGGGGAGCAGCATAAAACAAAACTCTTATTAAAATTAACAACATAGTCACT
The DNA here is from genome assembly GCA_013399075.1 of Chloroceryle aenea. Lineage (NCBI taxonomy): Eukaryota > Metazoa > Chordata > Aves > Coraciiformes > Cerylidae > Chloroceryle > Chloroceryle aenea. The sequence goes on along the minus strand of VWZY01011881.1, from coordinate 770,892 downwards.
AAAGCTGATGCTGTTTCAAGCTATTCATTATAGCTAAAGACTGAATCTAGCCTAAAGCACTTGATCAGGGCTGGTGTTTTTAGTTTTGTGTCTTCTGGAGACAAGACTTATCTGATTTCAAATGCTCTCTGGACACATCAGCATAACCAACTGGAGGCATGCTAAGCAGGAAGGACTCTAGTCCCCAAACTACATGTCTGCATCATGCCTTTACCAGACATGAAGTCTGTGCCAGTGCAGTCTGTGGTGCAATGCACCACACAAATTCGGAGCACAAACAGCTGGCAGACCTGCCTACTCTGCAAAGTGGACCACCCTGGCTGGCACGTAAGTGCATGAGTCCAACCTTGGGTCCAACAGGTGGGAAATGGCCTTAGGCTGGTCACTGCTGTTTCAGATGGATGCCTGAGTGCAACTGCAAGACTCAAAGTAAGGACACAAGGAGAATTTATACCAAGAACCTCTCTGGAACACTAAGTAGCTAAGGTAGACACATGTTCTTAATAACTTTTGAACACTTTGACAGGATATGAAAGGTTCAAAGTTAATCAGCCTCCAAAATGTGTATGCAAAGGGGCAGACAGACAGAGATGTATTAAAATTCCCACTGAAGGAAAGGCTGCAATATGGAAGTGAATATATATATATATATAGAAATATATAGGAAGAGCCAACAGGACAATCCATGGCTCTAGAACTGGTGTCGCTGACAGGGCTTTGGATTTTATGATAACAGCTTAGTATACGAGGCACCAGAGCTGTGAGCAGCTAATGGGGCACACTTGTCCCAGAGTGGGAAAAGGATTCTGGGGCAGGAGTTGTCAGGGCTCATTGATAGGGCTTTAAATTAGATTTGAAGGGGGAAGGGTTCAATAATTTCTTGCTTGCCTGTGACAAACAGTGGGGCAGCATTTGAGGGGCAGAGGAATGGAGTCCTAGTAAAGGCTCTCAACTAGCTGCCCTGAAGCAAACCAGGGACGATGCACTGGGACAGCCCAAAGGAATCAAGGAGGATTTGCAAAAGAGGGTGACACAACCAGCTCAGCTGAAGTGCCTCTTCGCAAATGCACACAGCTTGGCAGTAAACCGGATGAATTAAGGGACACTGAAAACCATGACATAGTAGCTATTACTGAAACTTGGTGGGATGA
>VWZY01011881.1:714897-769684 GCA_013399075.1 Chloroceryle aenea | reverse complement strand
AGGCAGGGTAGGGTAGGAGGGGAGGAGGTGTTGCCCTCTACATCAGTGACTGGCTAGAATCGATGGAGCTCCATATGGGGAAAGACGATGAGCTGGTTGAGAGCGTATGGGTTAAGATTAAAGGGAGGACAGGGGAAGGTAATCTTACAGTAGGGGTTTGCTACAGGCCACCTGACCAGCAGAGCCAAGCAGATGAGGCTCTCCATAGGCAGATAGAAGTGGCTTCACATTCACAGGCCCTGGTCCTTGTGGTGGATTTCAACCACTCTGACATATGCTGGAGGGACAACACATCAAGGCACCAGCAATCCAGGATGTTCCTGGAATGCATAGATGACAACTTCCTCCTCAAAAAGGTAGAGGAACCAACAAGAAAAGTGTTATGCTGGACCTTATTCTCACCAACAGGGAANACCAGAATCCAGCTCCTGAGCACAGCTCCCATCTGCTGCAGGGCCCAGTCTGGGACTCCCCTGGTGCCTGCTCTACAGCATCAGTGGTGATGGTGATGTAGTTGCCATCAGGGGGGTTGGGTTTGATATTGGGTTTTTATGTATTCGTACATATTCTATTTTTGTTATTATTATTTTCATTTTCTGGAAGAAGTGAATCCACACATGACAGTACCCTCAAAACAAAGCTGCCCTGAGTGATCACATTAGTATAGCATAAGAAATACTTGACCTCTAAAAGAGGGGGTTCAGTTGATGTTATACAAACCTGTGATGCATCCTCTCCTGGTCCACTGCATATACACGGTGAAACATTTGCTTGAAATGCTTTTACACTTTGCATTTGCAGCAGTCTAGAAGTGTATGCACCACAGTTTACCAAGGGGAAGAAGTACTGAAATGTGATTTCCAAGAGACTGAGTTGGTAAAACAGCAGATGCTGAACTAGCAAAGAAAACCGACACCAGATTTAAAAAAAAACATTTTTACCTGTCTATCTATATCCTTCATTTACCTTCCACTCTCCCTCCTGTACTCTCCACTCCCTTGAACTCTGTGCTTTTTAATCCTAACATGTTTGTGCTTTTGCTTGGTGGCTCCGATCCAGCATCCTCCTTGACAACCTTCAGACAGATAATTGTTTGAATCCTTAATGTTCCTGAGGTGACAGGATGTGTCACCTCCCCCCTGACCTCCAGGGCACTTTCAATCTCTTACGAGTGAAGCTAGAAGCCATCTCCCTCTAAAACCTCCTCATCGGCTGTACTGCAGTAGTGTCATAAGGACCCAGAGAGGATGAAAGCCCCACTGTGCTCAGATCTGCATAAACACCCAGTGAGAGACAGCCCCTGCCCTCCTGAGGTTATGGGCAAAACAGTAAAGTTGGCAGCAGAGTGAAAGTGAGTGGAAGACATGTAAATAAAGTATTAATGGGGATGCTAGTTAAAATGTTTGTTAAATTCATTTTTTTCCCTCTTCCCTGAAATGAAAATAAAATAGTTGTTGGTGTGTTTTGGAGAGTGTTGTAAACTACAATTCACCAAAGTGATAATCTGTTTCTATCCACCGTGGTTCTATGTCAGTGCTTCTCCAGGCTGTGCTTCATGAGGACGTCCCTGTGGCTCTGAAGGAATAGGTGCAAAATGGAAGTACCGGAAGGAAAACCACCTGGCTGCCCATCCACCCCAGCAGAGGTGGCTGCACTCTAGCAATAAGCCCACCAACTGCCAGCTGAATGCAATGTAGCCCAATGTGTCCTGTCAGCCACCAGCCTTGGGCTGGAGAGAAGGGAAGGACTCGTTATGTCTCAGAAGGGAGGGAGCATCCCAACCAGTACACAGAACATTCACCTGCCAGGGGAGAAGGAAAGTTTTGAGAATGGGAAAAATTGCCCTGAAGTTGAGTACAATATCACTTCAGTATAACTCTAAGGAGAAAAAAATTTATTCTGCTCTCTCTCTTGGGCAGCCGAAGTGTACCAGCATCACAGAACTCCAAGGACTAAGGACAGCCTGTCCTGTCCTGATGCAAAAAAGTCCTACCTTTAAAGCAAGGCTTCAGAACGGTGTGAGAGAGTTTGATTTGCATCCAGAGTGGAATCATGCTTGCCAACCATCAGGCTGATGTGATTTGAAGCAGCTGAGATATTAAATGCACTAAACCAGAATGTATAATAGCCATGCTGGCAGACCTTTAATTATTGTCGTGCTTGTGGGCACTGATATCATTCAAATTAAAAGCTTTCCCCAATACTTCCAATTTTTTAATACATTGATGTGCCCAGCACTGATGGATTGTCCTCACTTGTCCTTCTCTCACAAAATGCTTGGCACAATTTGCTTCAGTGAAGAAATAAAAATTATTGGCACTCCCTTGCCATGATTTTGGTGCTCTTTTTGTTTTGTTTTAAAGCATGGATCCCGTAACTAGAAGAAAAGTTTGGTGAGTTTGGAGGTGCAGTGTTAATTCCTCAGTCACCAATCCTTCTCAGTAAAAGCAGGAATGTTGATTATTAGTAGCAAGATTCAAGTGCTAGTGCAAGCTTTCCTAGAGCAATGCCTATGATAGTGCTGGCTGATGACATAGCAAAGTTTCCTTGCTGTGCACTGCACAGATAGTCTAATTTTCCTCTCTTGGTTGGTCCAGAGGCAGATGTTGGCCAGTCCAGTACTCAGATACAGCAGCAGAGAGCTCAAGCAGCTCCTCTGAAGTTGAAGCAGCTCCTCTGTTTGCACTGTTGTCATTGAAAGCAGAATCTGTCTCCTCTAGTACTGTGATAAATCTGCTTGGTTTTTTTCTGGAACAAGTGGAATGTTATTCTGGAACAAGTGGAACTGTTTTTCTGAGAATGAGCACAGCACCAGCACAAAATACTTATCAGAAAAGTTGCTCACACCCTCTCCTGATGTGGAAAACCCGTAAGACAGGCAGAAGAATATTCTTATTCATTCCCTTGGATGACAGGCATAGCACATCATATCTTCACGGTATGGAGACACATTTTCAGGAGATGCAGCACTCATGTCTTCCACAGTACTTCAAAATTGCAGTGCCTGGTTTTCTACTGCAAAACTTCTTTTGGTCCTTGCTACATTTTGCAGCTCTGCTTACTGTACATATTATGCACCTTGTTTTACCTCTGGGGCAGTGATGAAGCACAGTTAGAAAGGGGCTCAAACCAGGACACTGCTTGTCCATTCCTCACCTCTCCCTGACTCTCAGCCTCAACCTCTCTGCAGACCCCAAAGTAATGTTATTGCTTCAGGGGGAAGGATGCACTTTGTAGCCCATTTTATCCATTGCAGACTTGGTCTAATTGCCTGCATGCAGAATCAGGAGCCAGAAACCAACGGTGTTTATAAACCTGACTGCAGCACTAAATCTTTCACTGGCCTTGAGCAATTAATTTCACCTTTCTGCCTTAGTTTCCCTATGTGTGAAAGTGAGATAGCGTTTACTTTTCTCCTAGGGATATTGCAAGGATTAATTAGTTAACTGAGTTTGCTTGAAAGGTGAAAAGTATTTTACACATGTTAAGTATTATTGTTTCTTTGGGACAAAAAAAAACCAAACAACCCCCCAAAATACCTCAGTTTTACACAACTGATTTTAAAAGCTCAAATTCAAAGAAATTAAAGGCTGAGGATACAGCCCTTTGAAAGCTAGATGAGGTGAAAATGAGCAGCTTGTACTGGACAAGTAGGATTTCTTCCTTGGTTCCTGGTTCAAGCCAGTGGATTCAGCAGACAGAACATCCTGACTGTCTGGTAGCATCTGAATCCAGTCAGCCTGGCAGCATGCATAGCATAGACCTTACTGGAAAATAAATGACCCCAGTTGGGCTTCCAGAAAAGGAAACAACTTCAGTGCTACCTCATATGCACTTCTGAGACCAAGGAAATTTGCACTTTCCCTGCCCAGGATAGATTAAAGGATCATACAGCTATTCCTCCTGCTTCTCACCAGCATTAAATTAGAAGAATTCAAAAGTAAATGCCTAGGACACAAAAGGAGCTGCTGTCACAAAGTAGATTAGAATCTGCTCAGGACGACAGTATGAGTAGCAGCACCAGCTCCTGACACAAAAAAAAAAAAAAAAGGGAGGGAGGAAATACATGAAAAGCAACAGCTCTCCCAAGGTACCATCTAAAGAGGCAGGACAAAACCAGTTACACTAATTACCCTTGGAAGTGCTGTTCTGCAACTTCTCAAGATGTTAGAGCTGTTTGGGCATAAAGGCAGCATTAATAGGCTTTCTATAGTGACAATCAGCCAGTCTCTTCTGCATGTAGTAAAGTCTCTGTGAGGCATCCTTATGCTCCCGTTTGCCTCCCCAGCAAAGTGTGGTCCTTCCAGATGTCCTGAAAGACAGCCACTTTCCATCATGCAGCAGGAAAGGTCAGGTATAAATAGGCTGAGATACCTACTTATTTTGCCTAAAGTGAATTGGGGGAAATTTCTGTAAGCTGTTTTGCTGACAGACCTGTCAAGAAAGGATTTAAAGTCTGTAAGCGAGGTGCTAAAGAGTACTTGCTCACTGACACAACTGGATCCAGATGATGGTGTCTGCTTATAGCCTCAGTGATGTGGGAGCCAGCAAAGGTGAAGCCATATCATCAACAAATGGCAAAAGAGTTGCTGTGGGTGCTGCAGCGCTTCTACTGTTTTCTACATAGCAGAGCCCCTTCATAGTTGCCATTCAGCTTGCTCATGTCTGCCCCACCCCCCTTCCCTCCGTTCCTGTATTTGTACCCACTGTGCTGGGATATGTTTACACCTAAACTGATACACACACATTTTGGCTCTAAATGCAAGTGGTTCTGTATCTTCTCATTCTTCTATCAGTGTAAGTTTGGACTAATCCTAAAGGAGATTCACGAGGGCAAAACCAGTGAAAAACAAGTGGAATCAACAACAGGTCCAATTTACAGAGACTGAAAACTGTTTTTCTTTTGAGGGTAGGCCAATCTAATCAAAAGTAGGAAGCTTCCAGATTTCAGAACTTATAAGAAAGAAATTTTTTAGCTGTAAAGAGCTGATCATTCCTGCTGTCACAAGCAGTGCAGATGATGAAAGCAATAGATGTATTGACTCGCTCCAGCTGAGGATCTGGCCAAGAGGAATTAACACTGTTATAAAGAACAACCTTGCATGAGTTTACAGGTAGAGAAAAGTCCATGTGGCAGGTCTTGGTGTAACCTTCCAGGGGAAGCATGGGCCTGAGATATGCTCCATATTCGCAGATGGGAAGGGCAAACTGGAACTGTCTGTGAGGCATCTGCATGATGTTCTGTTCTCATTCTGGTTTAGCCTATCAAAGAAAAGTGTTTATGGGCTCCTTGTCTCACTGATATTAGCAAACAGTTCTTACTCATTGCGCAGCATGAGAGATGGGGTAGACGTTAAGGGAAAAAAAACAAACCAAACCAAACCTAATATTAAGACAGTGATGGAGCCTCAAGTCTATATTGCCTGCTGTTTAGAGTTGCTGCTTCTGTTTGAAGGACCCTGTGCCTCTCTTCCTTTATCACAGTTGCAATTAGCTTTCCATGCACATTTGTTCCTGACCTTAAAATATTTCCCCCCCCACCTTCAAAGGAAAATTGTTTTGTAAATAAATTGCTTCCAGAATCACAGTTTTGTTCTCATCCTTCAATGGCTTTGGCAGGCAGTCTCATACACCCCAGCTCACTGCAGAAAGAATCTGTGCCTTACTGAACATCACATCTTATGGCCAAGATTTTGAAGAAAGCAAATGGGACCAAAACTTCAAGGACCAAGCTCGTATTTAAGCTCTTGTGTAAATGTCCTTTTTTTCAGCAGTCTGTAGAGTGTTGTAGCTCCAACTGTCTGCTTTTCATTCTGCTTCTCTTTTTCACACCAAGTCCCAGCATGACCATGGTGCTTTGATGCAAGACAGAGGTATATGCAGTCTAGTAGACTGGGATCTGTATTTCTACCTCCTGCGATGGTACTTCTCTAAACAGGCAAAAGGACAGAAAAGTGAATATCCCTGGACCTCATGGCCATTTAACACAAACAGAAAGACAGAGCTGAACCAGAGTATTTCCATGGCATTGAATAATTTGCTTTGCTCCCTCCAGAGATGTTTTCATTCGCTCCTGTTTTTGGCCTATGTGCTAATTACACTCCACTGGAATTCTCAAAAGTGTATTGCAAAAGGAATTCATGTAATGCAAAGGGCACTTGCTGGTGTAGAGAAGTATTTTAACAAGTCATGGTTAGTCCTAGAGTAGATAGTTGAACTTTCAGTCTTGCTTACTAGATTTTTTTCACCCTGGTTTGTTCAGTACCTGCCCTGTTGTCTGGGTGCCATTGGTGGCTGCAGGGGAAGCCCCGTTACCCCTGCAATGTTCCACCAAGAAAGCCAGAGCTGCCAGAGGCAGTGAAGAATGTGTGTCCAGGAGAGATGCCCCTCACTATGGGCACAAAGGAAAGGACTCAGAAAATAAAAGGCTGCAGAGATGGAAAATGTGAGTTTAGGTTTTCTAAAGGAAAGAAAAACTACAAAACACTGATAGCAGTAGACACACTGGGCTACGGAAATTAATTCCTGATGTAACACATATTTCAGTTGGTTACCCATGAACTGGACTTGGCCCGTCTGGCAGAAATTGTTTGGTTTAACCAACATTAATTAGAAAAAGTGAGCAGTATTGCTTTAGCTGCACAAAAGAGAGGGAGGACAGATCCCATTTCAAATTTCAGAGTAAGGCTTTTTTTAAGGGGGGGATAAATATTAATACCGAGGCTGTGTTGATGAGCTTTAGGGGGGTTGCTAAGCAACCTGGCCCTTTGTCTATAGCCCAGGCAATGCTTGGGAGGGGATTGTGTAGAAATAAAATTCATATGGCTTCTATAGAAACATATTTTTGTAGCTTTTTTAAAAGAAACAGAAACCCAAACCTGTCTTCTTGACTTTCTTCAATTTTTATTTCACATGAAAGACTATCTACTGAAAATGTAGTTACATGTGCAATTTGAGAGCACATATTTGGAGGGTGTTGTGAGCCTGACAGGAAAGTCAGGGCAACACACACACATTTGTAACACAACATCAGTATTCACTTAATGTATCTCTAAATAGCATGTTTAAAAAAAAATAAAAATCAAATTCAGATCTGTGTAGCAATTTGCTGTTTATGACATCGACCATTACATTTTAGTCCATTATATTTTGTTTTTTTTCCCAGGTCACTCTAAGGAATTTCATAAATGTATCCCAGTCTAGCACAGAAATGGAATAGCTAATAACATACCATTACATAACTGATAAAGCCACACATTTCCAGATATTAAAATCATGTATGTGTTGGTCTAAGCCTTGTAGTAAAATTCAGCTCTACAATCCTTAAATTTGATATGTTAACTTTTATTTAAAATTTAGAGCTCAGGAGAACAGGGCAAATGAACAGCTTTTGATTTGAAACTCTCAGAGAGAAAATTATATCTTAGTATGTTAGTGAAAATGCTGACTGCAGAGAATTTTAAAATAATTTATTTTTAAAAAATGAAAGTTCTGACATGAAAGAAAAGCTAAAGCTTTGCTATTTATACAGGGAAGCAGAGGTGAAAAGTGATAAACTCAGTGAACTGCTAACAGTCAGTGCCTTTCTTCTATGATTTATCCTGGAATCGCCTCTTCAAAACAGCGACACTCCACATTTGTAACTACTGAAACCATGTAATTGCAGAAAAATAGAAGGTGGGCTGGAAGAGCTCACTGTGCTGGCAGGAAGGCTGTAAATTTGGTATTTACTCCATACTGCATATGCCATGACGAGATTCTCTGCACATGGACACCTCAGAGGTTCTGGAGCAAGAACATGTCCCTACTCAGAGCAATAGGCTTGGGAAAACAACACTGCTCTACTTGTGAAGAAATGATGGCTTTGAAAGCAGGAGCAGCATTGCTTACTGTTGTCTGACCAAAGGAACCATCAGGAAAGCTTGCAAAAGGCCTAGCAGGATCCAGGTACAGATCTCAGCTTCTTCCCTTACATCCTAGGTCCCTAAAATCCAAGGCATCAGTGCTGCCTTGCAAGAGATGGGGGCTGAGGAAACAATTTGGAGCTGTTACTTTGCTGGCTCTCAAGAGCCCTAGCTCCTTGCCTAGTCAAGTTCTGGCCGGTAACACAGACATACATTTGACCCTAAAGATTCTCTTAGACAGTTACTAAAACACAGTGAAAAACAGAAAAATAAACCATTTCTCTTTGATGAGGTTTTGCTATTGAACCTACATGAGATATCCAACATGATATCATAAGGAGGTTCTTCAGAGGATCATTGCTCCTGTTGTCAGCACAACAGCTAAGTGCACAAAGCTCTATGTGAGTCCACCACTGAGCATGTGAAAAACACTGGGGATATTAGTGTTGGTAGGTTTCCATTTTGTTTTTAAAATGAAAAGTTTTTCTTTACAACAAGATGATCTCCTCTTCATGTGAACCTGCTGAGAAAGTGTGGTATTAAAATTTTAAACAATGTACTACTGGAGTCCCAACAGGGTGATGGACAGCGTATCCCTGTGCTTGATTACTGACCAGTACCAAATTTCTGATTTTCTCAGAGTCCACCAGACCTTGTTTTTTATGAACACTCTATGTGAAAAATGTGGTAATAGGGATGTGGTTGTGCATGGTCTCATGAACAGCAATAGTCTGTCTACTTCAGTTTGGGGGACCATGGACTTAATGCTGTTATCTGAGACATAAGAGAATTTAAGAGAAGAGTGGCCAGCAGGTTGAGGGGGGTGATTTCCCCCCTCTGCCAAAAGAGATGGTGAGCCATGCTGTTTTTCTAGATCAGCCTATAAATTGGAAAAAAAAAAAATCATTTGATCTGGAGATTGTCTGCTCAGACAGGCAAGCAATTGTCCTGGAGAGCACACTGGACAACCATTCCCAGTGTGCTGAGAGCAAGAAAGAAATATTTCCAAATTCTTTTGAAAAGAAGGTAGACCTGGCATCTGCTTTTCGCTCTTATTTGGCAGGTATCTGCATCACTCGGTCTTCTACCCCAGCATGGGACTTTGGAGATGGTTCAGAGCATGTCTGTGAACACTTTTTCCAGTACCCATCTGTGCATAACTACTCTGCTCTGAATTATTTTTGACATGCATTCAGATCAAGCCAGTCAATCTCTGGTCTGGAAGTGAGTCAGCTTTGCTGTTTTGTTCCTTTGAGGTGTACTGCTATTCAGCTCAGGGACAAGGGGGATGCCTGCAGACACCACACCTACAATGAAATAAGCAGTCTCTGTGAAAACCCACAGAACTTATTTGGACCCATCCACCCAAGGTTGGGTACAGATCCATCTAGAACCTATATCCTATATAAATAAGAGTGATGTGGGTTTTTTGGTTTGTGTTTGTTTTTTTTTTTAATAATTTTATTTTTGCAGTGTGTGTGGCTAGTATAAAATCAGAGCTCTTCCATAGCAACGTTATGGAATTTCATATCATGCTAAGTTATATGCAGAATCTGTGTATGCCAAAATTAGAATATGCACATAAAAGGTTTTAAATTCAGCTTACCTCAGGCAGAAGGGTCTGCGTTTTACAGAGGAGCTCAGGGTGTGTTTTGTCTATTACCTGCAATGCACAACTCAAAATTGTGATAAATAAATGACAAGTGAAGAGCCAAAACAGAAAGTGTTTTCCTCAATGAAGATGTATCATGCCCTTTTCTTCTACCTATACATTACCTGCTCTGCAAACAACTCAGAGTCTTGATTATATCTATTCAGATCATTTCCTTTCTTGCAGCAAAGACACATGTTCAGAGAGGCACATCACTCCTCATCTTCCTTCTGACTTTGTATCAAAGGAATTTTCTGCTAATGTTGTAGATACTACTGGGTCCATCAAATAGCAAAGCAGACAGATGGTGTAAGTGGGATTCTTGCTCAGCAGCTCTTCTCTAGAACATAATACTCAGCTACCTGGTAAGTGACTTCCTACTAGTTAACATGAAGAACTGTCCATGTTCTAAAATCCACTCAGGTGAAAGTATAAACCTACCTACAAATAGGCTGCTGGGAGTGGAAAAGCTAAAGCAAAAAGACCTCAGAGTGAAGAGGTGAGCTGTTTTGTCTGTGTCCCGCTAGCCTCTGACATCACGTTACTGATGAAGAATCCTTTTTCGGTACATTTGATCAACGTTAAGAGGGAGAACTAAAGGTTTCTGGATGCAAATACAGCAGATTTTCATAATAAAAGCACATTCATTACCTTCCATTCTTGTCTTAAATACCTAAAGCAGATGCAGAATATTGTTGATTCATACTAATCGCTTAAGCAATAACAACTGAGTCACAGGGCATTTCCTAGGGATTAATGAGTAGCTGGGAGAGTTGATGGCCCAAAGCAAAATAGAGGGCCATTAACCCCAGTCAGCCATTAAGTCCCTGGGAAATACCCTATGCCTGAAGTGCTGTTTGCTGCTATGACCTTCATGCCCTTTTTTATGCTGTCATACAGAGGAAAAAAGATCTTGAGCAGGGATGATGCTAGATGCTGCACCTGTTGGAGGCAGATATTTCTCAGGCCAGGGAATTCCTGGCCAAAACAGGAGATACGAGGGACGCGTGGTGCTCAGTTGTGCTCATGTGCTGCAGCTGCCAATCAAGAAATATTTCTCTAGATCTTTGCTGAAAAAGTGCTTGTCTGTCCAAAATGCACAGAGAGCAACGAAGTAAATTCTTCTGTTTTGAAAGACAAGCTTATGAGCCACAAGGAATATGATGGTCAGTGCTCTAAGAGATGGGCAAGGGCCACAGAGCTCACCACATCGAAATGTAACAACAAGTTTTACAGGTGAGTGTCTTCAAATTTAGTTCTTGTTACTCCTTTTTGGACATGCTGTGCATGTGTCACACAATTGGAATATCAGAGAGATTGAGGAGATGGGGACATCTTCCTGATCCAAAGCTGAATGCAGAAGCAATGGTAGTAGGAGATACATAACATCTTCCCTGCTGCATGAGACAGAATACTGCCACACTAGGTGATACTATGCTCCTATTGGGCATGCTATGGGTCACATGGTAACCTGCTACACATAGTGCCTTTAAGCACCATCCTCCTCCTGGGACACCACCCTGGAACAGAAAAATCCTTAAGTCAAAAATCTTTCAGAGCATCTGTGTGTTCCTTTCCCCTGTAAGTGCTGGAGCTCAAAATACCCTTCTCCATTAATTTGAGGCAGCAATCACTTTGATTTAAAAATACATTACTATGACCTGTTTTAAAAACAATTTAAGGGTTCATCTGCGCTTACTTTCAAATGGTATAAGAACAGTTGTGATTCACAGTTACATGGGTTTAAAAGAGATACAACAGCAGTATTACTCAGTCTAATGCTTAATCTCAGCAAAAGGCTTCACCACTGCACAATGCTTCCCCTTGCTTCCCAGTTTCCCCAGTTAATATGAGAGACCTGCAAAGCAGTACATTCTCCTCACTGGAGATCTGGTTCTGTTGGTATTCAGATGTGGTTTGTTCTGGTAGAGATGCTCTCTCAGGGGACAAGGGGACAAGGAACAGCTATGTCAGTTATGATTTACATATAATTATGTCTACAATGGTATTTTTTACAGATCTGACAATAAGGGTGAAAATTCACCCTCACAACTGACAGTTACTTGTGTGCAACTTCTCAGCTCTCATGAGGGCAAAGAATGACCTCATCCAGTCAAATACTAATATAAACTAAAGAGGTTAGATCAGTAATTTCAGGGGAAGGGAAGAGAAAGATTTTGTCACTTCTGAGAGATGCCCTTCCAATGAAGGAACCCTTTCCTCCTCCGATATTTGCCTTATCACTTATGAAAAAAACCTAGTCATGCATGATGACTGAAGTGTAGTTTGCGAGCAAGCAGTCAATAACAGCCAGGGAATATAGTATCTGCCAGAGAGCACTGCATCTCACAAAACTAAATCTACTTTTTTCAAAATTAGATGGCAATCTGACTCTGGCTAGACTGAATGCCAGGTATATAGTAATGTTTGTATTACTCCATTTGCCATGGAAGGAGAGATAAAATCTTCCAGGCTTGCCTTTACACTGAAGATTTGACAACTATGGTACAGAAGTGATAGCTTTTTCTGTGTAAAGAACTGGAATAATTGTTGATACACAGCTTAATCAAGAGAAGAGCAATCCTTTTTAAAGATTCTGCTCAGCTTGCAGACATTTTATCAGTCCCATAAAACTGTTCTCTGATGTAACTAAATATTATCCATTTTACAAATGGCCATGTTGTGATACAAGAAGAGACTCTGTCGCACAGTCGCTGGAGATAGCTGACCTGTGAACCACTTCAGCTGTGACACAGGGGTATTATAACCACGAGACAAGGCTACCATCTTAGGAATGCAGAGGTACATTTGCAAAGGGTTTTGAAAATACAGCACTCACTTGGCATCACAGCTGAAGTCAATGAGATGTCTTTAAGGTCAATAAACAGCAGAGCATCTCACAGGCTGTAGCCCATATTCATTGCTCCAGAGATCCTCAGAAAGGCAGTTGGACTGTGTACAAGAAACCAATCCTCTCACTTTTCAGGTCTGCAGGAGGACTCAGTAGAATGGCCAAACATGTTACTGTTTGATGGGATCCATGTGACTGGAAAAAACTTATTTTTCTGAAAGGGAAAAAATACCATCCAAAAGGATGGTGGTGTGACTGGCTGGTAAATGAAGAGAGAGCAGTAGATGTTGCCCATCTTGCCTTTAGCGAGACTTTTGCCACTGTCTCTCATAACATCCTCATAGACAGGAAGGAAGTGAGGGTTATATTAATGGACAGTGAGGTGTACTGAGAACTGGATGGATGACAGGTCTCAGAGTGTTGTGATCAGCAGACAGGTCTCAGAGTGTTGTGATCAGCAGCACAGAGTGTAGCTGGAAGCCTGTAGCTAGTGGAGTTCCTCAGAGGTCAGTACTGGGTCCAGTCTTGTTCAACATACTCACCAGTGACCCAGATGGAGGGACAGAGTGTACCCTCAGCAGGTTTGCCGATGATACAAAACTGGGAGGTGTAGCTGACACACCAGAAGGCTGTGCTGTCATTCAGCCAGAATTGGACAGGCTGGAGACTTGAGCAGAGGGGAATTTAATGAGGTTCAACAACAGCAAATGTAGAGTCCTACACCTGGGGTGGAGTAACGTCATGCACCAGTACAGATTAGGGGTTGACCTGATGGAAAACAAATCAATGGAGAAGGACCTGGGACTCCTGGTTGATAACAAGTTAACCATGAGCCAGCAATGTGCCCTTGTAGCCAAGAAGGCCAATGGTATCCTGGGGTGCATTTAGAAGAGTGCGGCCAGCAGGTTGCGGAAGGTTCTCCTCTGCCTCTATTCTGCCCTAGTGAGACCACATCTGGAGTAATGTGTTCAGTTCTGGTCTTCCCAGTTCAAGAGAGACAAGGAACTACTGGAGAGAATCCAACGGAGGATTACAAAGATGATTAAGGGACTGGAACATCTCTCTTACAAGGAAAGGCTGAGACCCTTGGGGCTGTTTAGTCTGGAGAAGACTGAGAGGGGATCTTGTCAATGTTTATAAACATCTGAAGGGTGGGTGTCAAGAGGATGGGGCCAGTCTCTTTTCAGTGGTGCTCAGTGATAGGACAAGGGGCAATGGGCACAAACTGGAACACAGGAATTTCAGCCTAAACATAAGGAAAAAATTTCTTTACTCAGAGGATGTTGGAGCACTGGAACAGGCTTCCCAGAGAAGTTGTGGGGTCTCCTTCTCTGGAGATCTTAAAAATCCTCCTGGACACGTTCCTGTGCAACCTGCTCTAGATGAACTTGCTTTAGCAGGGGGGTTGGACTAGATGATCTCCAGAGGTCCCTTCCAACCCCTGCCATTCTATGTTTCTGTGATTCTGCTTTTCTTTATAGCAATTTGTCTTAGTTGTGAAGGTCTGGAGGAGGCTCCCTATGGAGCTTATCTATGCTGTTTCTTGATTTCTGTACAGTGAAGTAGCCTTTCCACACCCTAGAGAAACACATTGAGCAAGTCCTTTACCAGACACTCAGAGCCCAGGTGACAGTGCCAACTCTTTGGGCCAGCTCTACAGCTTATCTGTTATTAAATTTCAATCCTTCATCACTTGTGATAAAATAGAAGCCAGAGGGTGGATACACAATGAGCATTTTTGAGAGCCATAATTGTGTGATACTTTACTCTGTGGTGGCTTAAATACAGACCAGAATGAATGCTTAAATCAAAGCACAAACTTACTTGACCTCGGGGTGAGAAAAGTATTTGAAATGTTTCTGGCCTCAAAGTACAAACCCAAATATTTGCCTTGTATCAAAGTACTAGTGCTGTACAAGGATTTCTAATAATAAATCCATATAACTATATAGGTACAGTCACTATGCCACAAACATACACTGAACAGTCAACGAGGTATTGGGGAAAAACTAGGAAAAAAGAACCAACAGCAGATGAGAAGAAGTTGAGAAGAATTTCTGGGTTAAGTATGGATTTACAGAAAATAGGGATGAGGAAAAGACCACAAGAGATCTATCTATACCTGGACTGGAAGGCAAAATGACAAACATTTCTGACACATTTGTTTATTTTCTTTAAGACCTCCCTCCCTAAGTAATCTACTGTAACGCTTGCTGTTCTGACCTGTTATTGTGAGGCTGGGAGGAAGCCTCTGCTGCTACAGTTTAAACCCCTTGCATCCTGCCCACCCCAGCCCAGATCTGGCGAACAAACTGTTCCTTTTTCTCTTTGCAATGGACGTTTTCACAAGGTTCAGGGAGGAATTTAAAGCTGAAAAGAAGGAAGTTATCATGAGGAGAAGTAAAGTTAAATGGGACAGAACTTTGGGAACAGAATAGCTGAAAGTTATTTATCCAGAATAAACAAACTGACCTTGTAGGAAAAGCACTGTGTGTTACCGAAGAAATGAGTGGGGGAAATAGCAAAGAATCAGAAAGAAGAAAGATCCAAGATTTCATAAAACAACTTAAAAATGGATTATGTGAGGGCAGGTGAAGCAAGTACTTCCTAAGTAAGAACAGAGACATAATGGCATGCTGAAGACTTTGCTAGGAGTGAGTTGTCCTTTATAACATTAATGATTTTTTTTTTCTTTGGTGTGCCTGGAATAAAAAGACCTTGGATATGTGCACAGCATCTGCTTCCCCCCGTTGTGCTCAGATGCAAAGGGAGTGTAAACATTAACCAAACTCGATGAAAATGAGAGGCAAACATTTACCTTAAAAAAACCTGTCTGCATGCCAGGGTTTGGGAATCTCTGCACTTAGGAGATCTGTGGGAATGGCTCATTTTTTATGGTAACTACTCAGCGATGTTCACTGGACGGTTACGTACCTACAAACACACATGACCAGAAAAATATTTTTTAATTAAAAATCCTACTTTAGCTGAGTCTGCAATAGGTGGGACAGCAATAAACTAAGTTAATGGTGTACAGTCCTAGTAATAAATACTGGCTTATGAAGAAGATGCCACACATCTTAACTCTCAAGCTCTCTGGATTCGTACCGCTCAGGAAACTCCTAGAAACTGATCCTTGCATGGGAGGGACAATTTAAGGAACCCACATGGCACAGATTTTTCACTTAGAGTCTTTTGCCATGGGAGGATAATCCTTGCAAACTCTGAAGTTCAAAGCCTATAATCAATGACTCGCCACTGTTATTACCACCTTTTTGTGATCTGCTCTGAGAAAACAGTGGTTCCTGCAGCACAGTTCACCTATGCACAGGCCTGTGGAGTCAAACACAGAGACCAAACCCTGTCCAGGGCTCGGGAATGATATTTTGAGTTGTCTGTTCTTCTCAGCATTGTTTCATTCTCACAGTAGCTGCGTAAACTGAACTTGAGGAAACCAAACTTCCACATTTGCTTGGGTTTCCTCCTCTCTTCCTCACCGTGGGTGTCACAAAGGGCTTAAAATAGTTTGTGACTTGCGGTGCTTTTCCTGTACTATCTATTGCAGATATTTGAAAAGAGTAGACGGAGAGAGGATAAGATCTGAGGTAGTATTTATAAGCCTAGGGAAATCATAATAATGGTGCTAACCTAGCTCAGGGCCAGCTGCCTCTTGGACCCAGAGGTCAGAGTTTTAATTCCGCAGTGTCTCCTGATTTGCTGTTTCAGAGGTGCGCATCATGTTAAGAAAATAGGAAGACATGTCTCCATTTATCTCAAGGGATTTGGGTTTGTTCATCATTCTGTCAGTCCTCTGTGTCCTTCAAAGGAAAAAACCCTCTCATATTTGCCACTATTTTTAGTGTGGTTTTATTTTGAAGGAAGAACTCTGTCTACACTGAACAGATCCCTGAAGACAATCTCCAGTGTAGACACAGTGACATATGAAAATGAACGTAATGCTCTGACTGCTGTGCCTCTGCTTCACAGGACAATTCTGCCCATCTACCACAGTTTGTGGTTCAAGAAAGTGGACCTTATCCTTAGATACAGAATTCTAATTTCACTCTTTCCTGCATTAACCCACTAAAACACTAATTCAGTTCTTAAGGAAAGTAATATTGTCTGTTTGCTGATGTGAAGGGTTCCTGGTATGAAAAAAAACATCTTTTCCTCTACTGCCCTGCAGTGGGAAGCAGACTTAGAACAGCAAGGTGATGTATTATTAGAACCAGCATAGTCCATGAAATTCCTTCATGATATTGAAATAAATTCTGTTTTGTTTGTAACTGTGTTTGCTATTTTTGTTAAACTGCCCCCTCTCAGGTCCTATCCCAAGAAGAAATCCTACCAAGAAGGATTATTTTTGGCCAATTCTCCTTCAAAGAGTCACAATCAATAATGTCTCTCATAGAAAGAAACCTTTGGGAACACAGTAAAGGATGTTAATGGCAGTTCCTATGGACATCTCACTTTCTCTAAAGGCAACAAATGAAATATTAAAAACTAAATAGCATTTAAACAAGTCACTCACCATGAAGTCTGTCTCAAAGCACACAGACTAATCAGAAACAGAGCAACACAAGGGACTCTGGCTTTATAACAATAATCTTTTCTCCTATATCATCAATCTCATAAAATGCCTTCAAAATCCACAAGAGTAAAAGTTTTTCTCACTTAGAAAGAAGAAGAAAAAAAATTGTGTGAGCATTCTAGGCTTTTAAAAGGAAATAATGTAGCAAATTGTTGTCCTGTGTAATTCCATTTAAGTAAGCCAAGTTAAATACATATGGCCTACAAGGTTGTGGGGTGGGAATTTGGTAGGTTCTATAAATAAAGAAACATAATCCTCTACTATCACCTGTAAGTGGGATATCACTTCATATTTCTTCAGCACTAAGTGACTTATCAATACAGGCTCTCAAAGAAGAGATTTAGATTTTGTTATATACGCTGAAAACCTTCACTTTGAAACAATGCATGCTGTTTATCAGTCAGCACCATGACTATATATACAAGTATACAGACTTTTTTGTTGACAAAGCATAAAAGGAAACATTTCATAATGCCTTTCCTGCCAATATGTGCCTGTAAGATTACTTTGAACCATGTACAGATTTGGGTAGGTCTGTGATCTGTCAGGTATTAGAAGTAATAGTTGGGGTTGTTGGCCTCTGCAGTTCTAAGCAGTTAAAAAAGGAGGTGCTGGCGATGCTGGTTTTCAATAGTTAGGCCACACATGCCACATGATGCAGCCAACTGCCTTTTACTCTCCTCATTCCCTCCTCACCCCAGAGAGAATAAAGAGAAGCTTCACTGAATCTGGAGCGGGCCTGTCTCTTTATTGCAGGAGCGGAGGCAGGATCTTTCCCATTATAGTTCCAGCAGGTGCCATTTTAAGTCCCAGCAGGACTTTGGGTTTTTTGACCAATTTACATAAGTCCAGGCCTGCTGATGGCAGAATGGAGTGCAACTCGCTCAAAGGGGGAGAAGGTTTTTATCACAAGAATTGTCTGGGTTCATTGACTGAGCTTTAAACTAGATTCAAAGGGGGAAAAGGGAAAAAACAGGCTCACTGGAAACAAGCCTGGGACATTTGTGGAGCAGTGTCCCAGCTCCACTGCTATTTCAGGGGGAGTAGGAGACACAATGAGCCATGTGATGGGGAAGATGCAAGAGCTATCAATGAGCTTGGACTCAAAGTAGAACCTGGGAATGATCAAGTAGATGTGAAAGAGAAGGGGGATAATGATACCATCAGGCCTTCGTGTCACAAGATGAGGGGTGACACACCAGGGTTGGAGAGATTGGGGGCTAGTAAGGGACTTCATCCCATTCCCCTGCAGTATGCTGGGGACACGGCAGCACAGCCAGAATCTCACAGAGATGATCCAGGGGCTCCTGTGATAGTAACAGCCAACAGGGAAACATCAGGGAAAGACCTCAAGGGAATTAATGGGTGTTTCTCTGGAAAGGGGACACAGCCAACTGCCCAGCTGAAGGGTCTCTACACGAACACACGCAGAATGGGCTACAAATAGGAAGAGTTGGAAGCTACTGTGCTGCTTGAAGGCTACAACATAGTGACCATTACTGAAACCTCCCTCTGCTAGCACTAACTGGACTGCAGTGCATGCACTGCAAGGCTGTGTGGCCTCAAGCAGGTGGGACTAAAAAAGTCAGGGCCAGAGTCCACTTTGCCATAAAGAGCAAGAGCAGCCAAAAGCATGAAATAGCAATCTTTTTGCCTTTAGTGCATCAGTGTTCTGTCACCTGGAGAGTAGGGGAGACAGTTTCCTAAACATGGCTATGAGCTTCTCTCTTTCCCAGTGTATGTGAAGAACATGTGGAGAACATTGATGAGCCCAAATCTGACAGTCAGGGAGATGCTGTTGAGAACCGGTACATGTTCTCCCGTTTCAAAGCACAGGGCTCTTCAGATGGGTACAGAGAATGAGTCCTCAACCCTTCTACTGTTTCTGAAGGAGGAAAAGGGAAGCTTCTCCCATCTCCAGCAAACAAATTAATTTACTGGACTCACATGTCTCCTGTTGTAACTAGGAAAGAATTATTTGCCTAGGACATTTGACTGCAGAACTTACATCCCTTTTAAGACTAAGCATGAAAATGTCATGTTAATGGTCAAAGCAAAACTAACCTGCAGCAAATTCTTTGATGTCAGCTCCTCAGCAGAAACTGTGGAGCAAGAATTATTCACAGAAATCCTTCTATCAGGACATTTTCATAGAAACACTTTGCATTTGACTATTTGATTTGAAGTCCAACTCATTAAACAGATAAAAACCATATCAATCATATCAAGAGCATAGGCATAAAGTTCGGTTTAAAAAAAATGTTTTAAATAAACTCATCAATAGTAAGGATGTGAAAATGAAATCTTCTATTATCACAAACAGAACATCAGAAGGAAATACAAAATAAACATACAGCAAATATTCTAGTATAGCTTTCTAGGTCCAGTTTGAATGAGGTTAGAGACGATACCAAATGGGCTGTGTCCCCCATTGTATATGTTCAAATGGTAAAGCAAAAAAGCAACTTGATTATATAGTCTTTGCTGATACTAGACAAACTGATCAATCATGGTGGAAAATCATTCATAATCAGACGTTTGAGTTGGTCTCAAGTCACTGCATGCTGCATACTGTGCTGCTTGAAGGCTACAAATTTTATGTACATTATGTACATCCTTAACTTCAAGCATGGGAATAATTCCTTTAATTTGAAGTATTTATGGGAGCATTTGCAGGACTGGATCCTAATTCTGAGCTGCTCTTCAAAAAGATATTCAAGAAAATTAATCCAAATTAACTAAAGGCTTAATTTAAAGCAGATTAGTTAAAGTGTACTTAACCCTGTAAAGACTTTTCAAAATTAAAGTAGTCTTAATTCAGCTTTGTATAAAGCTTAATCCATTTTCAATTTATACTTTAAGTGAATTTGGACTAATTAAGTTGAATGTCCTATGTAAATGAGCCTGAGGCCCTAATTCAGAACTGTGTCCAAACACAGGTATAAAACTATTGCAATTCAGAAAAGCTTATCCTTGAAATCAGCTGTTTTCAATAAGGCACATACAGATACTTAAATATTTTCCTGAATCACACTCTTAACTATTTCATATTCATAAACTATTTGAGAATCATAGTTTGATAGTAAGGAAAAATCATAGCCCAAAGGGCTGAAAGGCAGATAAATATATTTCATTTACAGTCCTCCAGATGATACCATTTTCTTCAGTGTGTGTACAAGAAATTGTCAATCATTGTTTTCTGTAGGAAATCTCTGATTGACACAGAATTATAAGCTGATTCTTCAGGCTGGAATTATTTTTTCCTTAGAAGGGGAAATAAGAGTAACCCTTCAGTTTCTGGGAAAACTTCGTAATGGAGTGTTGTTTTCTCAACCCAAACTGATAAAGCACCCTATCCATTCCCAATGGAAAAGATTAATTTTGGAAATTGTATTTATCTAAGATTTTACATCTCAGATTTTGCAACTCTTCTTTCAAAGCTCCCTTCCATGGAAATGTACTCCAAGTGTTTGAATCTAGATTATTATCTTCTGGATATGGAGCAAGAAACTGAGGAGAAAAAAAAAGCCTTTATAACAAAGTCTAAATAAATACTCTACTTCATATGTAACTTTAAATATTCAATGTTAGTTACATATGTGCCTAACTACCTTCCTGAAGAGAGTTAAAACTGTACAATAGTATTATCACTAGCAACGTAACATCAAAGGTGTATTAAGTCACAAGCTGTCTGTTGGCTACCTAAAATGAGCTAAGGAAAAAGAAAACTACCTCCAGAATAAAATTTGCCAACTAGATTAGGTATGGAGCCAGAAAGGTTATTTACAGAGTCACGGAGCTTCTGTAAATGTCTCATGTCTGCTTACTCTGACTGTCCTGGAGAAGTCGTCTCACATGTGATACAGCTCAGCTCCTGATCCATCCTATTTATTTTCCAAATACAAAATACTTCAGCTCCCCCTGGTACTTGAGTAGTCATATTCACACAGCACAACAGAGTATGGGAAAGCAATCTCCAAGATGCTGAAGACCTGATATGTTTTGATGTATCTATGGTATGTTTTATCCTAACACAGAGAACCAATACAGTTGTATTTATATGGTGTTGGAAGAACAAAACAGTTGAAAACTGCAGACCTCAAAACTTTTTACAAACATCTGGTGACTACAATAGACAGAGCGGCTGGGTGAAGATCTGGTGGTCTCTGTTGTCATGACGTTGAGGAGGAATATGGAATGGAGTGAAGGCTGCATGGCCTTATTCTTCCATTTGGCCCAGTCTCCCAATCATCACAGTGGTTATCTGCTTCTTGCAGAACTTACCAAGAAGGTTATATATGCTTTGTGCCACTGCTAAAGGCTAACCACAAGGAAAAAAATGGCTTGACCACAGTCCCACTCCAGCACTTTGTGCAATAGTAGATAATACGTATAAAAATTACCCCTATTTTGGACCTAACTTGGGGATAAGAATTAGATGCCAAATCATAGGGACAGACTGAAGGGTTTGTCCTGCTTGCCTCCAGAGAAGGGATGCCTTTTGGTAAGATTCAGGACCTCATTTGTGCTGAGTGCTTTCCCAGGAAATTAAGATTGTGATTGAAATTGTATTTTAGAGCTATAAAACTAGTCTTCAGGTTAGTGCATTTTTCACCAGCAATCATAGAAAATCTGTATATGACATGTGTGAATAAAGCATACTATTCATGCACCCAACTGAATGAGGCAAGACCTAAAGCAGACGGGCTGTTCGTGCATATGGCGTCAGACATACAGTCATATAAAAATTGGCATAGCTATTAAGAGAGAAATCCATCTGCCCCTAGTCCCTCTAATCTCTGAGGACTGGCTAGAATGCAAGGGGATTCATCTCATACCAAAATTATCCATCATTACAAGCAACACATGTCAGCGAGCCCAAGCAAATACTCTTCACCTCTCAGCAAGACCATATAGCTTCTGAACACGAGCTGGCACAGATACAGAAGAGATGACTCATCTTCACCAGATCTTCCTCTACTAGCAGGGGTGAAAGCAGATTGTCTGCACCACCATATACCATAGACCACCCCATGAAATGATGCAGTCATGTGGCTGTCTGATGGCCACAACAAAACTGAGATTTGATAGCTCTGTACATCAAATTCACCAAGTATCTTTACATTGGCTAGTCATCTCCAAAGAGAAGAGGCCAAAGAGACAACTTCTTTATCTTTTTCTGACTCATGCAGTGAAAGAGAGAGATTTTTTCCTACATACATTCTTCAAATGTGCTTGTCACTATGTTATATGAGCATTGTCTAGGAAGAGGAAGAGAAGGTGTTGCAAAGAGATTCAAGGGCAGTTACTACCATCCAACTCAATGACTAGCTAATTCCTGCTGCTATGAACAGCAAATTGTTTGGCTCTCCTTTCTTCTACTGCCTTTTCTTACATTACTTTTTTATTGTCTGGGGAAGTTTCTACTACTACCTTTCCCACTTTGATTAGAAAGGTGAAAAGATATTCACCAGAGTATAGATATGGTTGTCTTCAATAGTGCTTTGTGGAAGAGCATTGTTGTGAACCTGGCATTCAGTAGTATAATGTGGAGGGGAAACTGCTTGTAAATGTGGGCTTTTAAAAAAAAATCACTTTCATCGTTCCCAGGATTTCCATGGCTCACTTCTAGCTGAAGCGATGTTTCTGCCACACTGAGCTAAAAAATATTTTTTTAGATGTGTTTGAAGGCTGCTAGCCATCATAATATGCCAGCCATTCTCTCACTGTGTTCTGTAGCTGCTTCACATCAAGTACACAGTGGTCTCTGCACTTGCTGTTATCTCCTCCCAAACACGAAGCTTTTTCTATTCAGTCTGCAGATGTGACCAGTGCCTAGCTGAGGTTTGAACAGTAAAATAATCACTCCAGACACAGAAAAGCAACTTCTCCCATGCATATATTAAGCTGACCACATTTAACTGGCACCTAGATAATAAGGACATCTTCAAAACACTCCAAAACATGGTCAGGACTCAGCCATGAAATGGGCTTGATAGCCTTTAAATTCTGTTTTGCTGTGCTGGCTACAGCGGTGGCTTGGAGCTGATGTGGCAGCTCGTTAACACTCAGTTAACACTTCACTATATACTACAGCAGTGACTTTTACATTTTCCTATTATCAGGGAAGCAATGCATGTGGAATTATTGAGAGGGGTAATAGTGTAAGACACATAAAATATTATGAACAAATCAGTTTTAAAAGCATTGAAATAAAAAAGCTACAATGCACTGAAAATACCATTTATGAATATAAATTCCAGGAGAAGTATTACTTTTACCTCCCCAAGTTTCTAAGGCATGTGACTTCTGAAGGTCCCAGCTTCAGGTACCACAGACATCTACAGTGGAGCAGTTTGTCATCTGAGGAAGCAAGCATCTAAATCAGCTTCTGATTTCAAGTTTATATTATAGCAGCATCTGTTTTATTTAAAAAAGCTGTAACTCAGTTTTAACAGTTAGGCTGCAAAACCGCAGAGAGTGCAACTCACTTTCTTTGATGCTGTAGCCTTCAGCTCTGAAAGCCAGAATGATCTCTTCTTGCAAATAAAGCAGTAAAAGAGGAAGTGAAAACGGCAGACTGTGTTTGATTGCCAGAAAACTATTTCCCATAATAAAAGAGAGTAATCCCCATGTGAAAGGGGGATCTTATGTACTAGTTGTCTCAGTCCTCAGCCAGCACAGTGAAAGCATGCAGGAGACTAATAGGCAGATTATCTTCCAGCCCTCCCCACTGCAACATCTGTCTGTGTTAATGAGTGGCCTTGCACAGAATGTGCTGAAATCCCACTTGGTTGCCCTCCATCGCCAGAAACCCCGGTCTAGCAGCCACCCAGAGTCTAACAAAACATTGGCAATCAAAAACCCTCAAAGTGACTAGCCAGCGAGGAGGAGGACATGCTGCAGGCGGCCAGTAGATATACTGACAGCCTACACAGCTCCCCAGGGAAACCTCCTGCTCCCTGCCTCAATGACTTTTATCAGACAACCTCTCCTGGAATGCTCAGAAGAAACAAAAGCTGCCTCTCTCTGCACAGAACTTTGGCAGGCAGCATTTCCACTCTTTTGCCCTGTAGGCCGAGCCTGCCAGGAGGGAACTGAACTTTTCTGACAGAATAAGGTACTCCTCACACTCTCCACCACCTGCAGGAGGTCATGAGTCTTTTAAAGTAATTTTCTTGCTAATTCAGCCACCCCGTGGACACCAGGGGCCTGAGTGTGCTGCACAACGCAATACCCTGCAGTTAAGAGAGCTAGCATGGTGGTACAGGCAGTGTAGCTGCACTACTGCAAAGCTCCACCTGGCCCAATTAGTCCCACTGGAAACTACTTTGGGTGTCTCTTTGTGGCCTTGCACTGCGCCAAGTAAACAAATAAATGCAGCACATTTGCAAAGATGGCTTTTAAACTACGCCAGAAATGTTCATGCGCAGATTGAGTCATTAAGCAGATTTCAGCTGGATGGCCGTGCATGAACTCCAGCGTTTCTCTTGTGGCAGGCAACAACTGAAGAAGCAGCTCCTGGCCTCTGATGGGGCCTCGTCTCAAGATGAAGAAGCAGTCCTACCTGTGGAAGCTAAAGGGCACTGAGGTTTCTTTTGGAAATGTGATTGCCAATGGAGATGGCAACCAGTAGAAGAAGCAGTGAGAGATAGATCATACATTCAGACAGAAATCTTTTGGCTACAATGCTCAAGAGAAATGCCTCCACGTATGCAACAAATTTCTCTTTGGTGATGGGGCAGATAGGACAAAGGCAAGCCTGATGCATCCCAGGGTTTTTGTTCATATTTGCAAATGAAGTAACTACAGTGTAAAGAGGACTTTTAATGACCTCTGCTCTTCCCTTTTCCTTTCTCCCCAGACAGCTCTAAAAACATTCAGCTGCAGTCATCTTTCTAGCTGATCAGTCAATGCTGCATCTCCTGAACATTTTCTTCCCAGGTATTTGACAAACTGTAATTTATAAAAATACCATCTTTGGTTTTATTTTTCCAGAACTACCACTAAATCAGTGAAGTATATTCTATCCTTGAAAAGCAGTAAAAACCTTCATATTTTCAATCATTAAATATTAAATACTTTATTTTCAAATATGACATCACATATATATATATTCAAAAACTGTTTTTAAGCATTGATTCTGATGCAAGTTAAAAAATTGACACCTACATATTCTACATTCACCTTATTTTCTGGACATTGGAGGCCCAGATTTTCCATCAGGAAGAAAAAAATGTTTTGCTTCCCCAATCATAGAAAAAGCAAAGTAATTTCACAGAACACTTTATATAAAAAAATACAGGTTTGCATCTCCTTTCACACTCCAGAACACCTCAGATCAGAAATATAAAATATTTAGGGGCTCATAAGTTGGCCAAATATGACTCTTTGTTACAGCAAAATTAAAAAGTGAACCTTGCCACAGTAAGGATCTCCCCCATTTAATACTGAGTGCCTGCTATGGATGCGCTGAATTCCTTACATAACCTGAATGTAAGCTATTTGTCATGGGGAAAAAAAAAAAGTTTTATAGCCAACCTCATTTTGAAAAATGGGTAAATTATCTTCTATGAAACCTCATCATCCTCCCACAAAAAAATTATAATCAACTCAGGATATGTAGAAAAGAAAATTGCAACCCCAACAGTTAAAAGTTTGGTAAAAGGTCTGAAAAAAGAGTTACAGTGGGAATTGTCAGGTGAGCTTAAGTGAAATAGTTACTACCTGCTTTACCTGTAGTGTCTTCAATACTGGGCCCTTGGATATTATGGTGATAGCTGCTACTAAGCCACCTCAGACTAATATCCCTACATTAATCTCTTTTGGTGATATTGGAAAAATGCCTGTAAGTTAATAAGCACTCAGCACATAGGAGGATCAGATTTGATATAAGTGAACTATTTTTTCT
Source organism: Chloroceryle aenea (assembly GCA_013399075.1). NCBI lineage: Eukaryota > Metazoa > Chordata > Aves > Coraciiformes > Cerylidae > Chloroceryle > Chloroceryle aenea. The sequence goes on along the minus strand of VWZY01011881.1, from coordinate 743,776 downwards.
GGGACTTTGTCACTTAGCTACATATGTAAGAAGCAGATATTAGGACAAAAATGGCAAAGTAATATGAAAGCACAAGATGGTGGTTTAGGAGAAGACTTCCAACTGAAGAATATGAATGCCCCCTTTTTTTCTCTATATGTGGTGTACCATATCACATATGAAATATCACAAAGAGCTATGGGAATCTCTTTGAAGGCAGAGAATCCAGAAGTAACAGCTGAATTCTCAAACGAAAAAGCCAATGAGATGGAATATTCCCCTTGAAAGAGATGATGGTGGCTTTATTGAAACGACTCTCCAAGAAGTGGCTGGTTTCCAGAGTGCTGTGGGGAAGCCAGCCATCTCTTGGAACAGATTTGGCATAGATGAGGAATAATCCAAGGCAGTGTCTGTGCCAGGCTTGTTGCCATCAGCCAACAGTGCTGCTGGGACCCCTAACACTAAGAACACAGGCTTCCCTTCAGCCAGCAGCTTCACTCAGGCTTATTCAGAACAGGGAATCAACAGCAGCCCAAACAGCATTTCCAAGAATGTACTTGGTGGGGCATAAGGAAAGGGAGCCTGAGCCTCAGGGAAGAGACTACAAGGTCAAATTGCCAACAAATGCTGCTAGAAACAAAGCTCTTGTGATAGCATCTCCTCTGCCAGGAATGAGCATGAATACCAGCCAAGCTTACATTCCATTAGACTGCAGGGTTATTTGAGCAAAAAAAGCCATCAGATACTCTGAATGGAAGATCATCTTGCTCTTGTCAGTCTGCCCAATGTAGGTGAGTTGCTGTATTTACAGATGCCTTGGCTTACAGAAAAAAAACCAACCTACAAGTAACTGCAAAAGCACCATCACATTTACCCAGTGTAAATAAACTTGTAACGAACAGAACACATCTTGTATACAAACTGTTGGAGTTCTTTAGCATGCAGTACTGTAGTTCAAGACCTTACAGAACAGAACAGAGCACTTAAAGAACAGTATGTTTGCACAAACTTTGCATCCAAATTTAGCAATGTCTTTATTGCTCTCCATTGTGAAAATTGTCAAGTTGCACATCAGCAATTGCTTTAGTTTCAGAGAAAGCTGGATGTAAGAGGTGGAATTATTAGCAAAATAAGATGAAGTGTTCATAACTGTGTCCTCACCATACAGTGAAAGGATATTTCACTGAGATTCGTGATGCAAAGTAACAGTACGGTCCCTCCTGTGATCTCACTCAGGAAAAGGTCAGCTAGCTAGAGAAATTATATTTACTTTCGAAGCATTCAGCTACATAAGCTACCAGCTGGGAAAAAAGTGTTGAGTAACTCAGGGGGAGATGCTTCTACACCCCCAACATGAATTGAAGTTATGAAGGCTTAACAATGAGAAATGGTGGAAGACGGTTGAATCAACTGATCTGTGCCCACTGTTCCAAAAAGGAAGCCCAAATGTTCCAAAAGTAGGGAGGATTCTCCAAAGCATTTAAAGCCATTCTCTATTTCACAGATGAAAAGGTGCATGCACATCAATGTTACCATGGAGAAAATGACATCTTTGCTCTCCCCTACTTGCGGATTTCAGGCTTTGAACTTTAGATTAATACAGGTCATATTTTACCTTCACCTACCCTTCACCACAACACAGATGGTCCTGAAACTGAAAAGTAAAACCATTTACTAATGAAACCATAGGGTTAGATTAAAACCCCCAAACATTGCACTAAACCTCTCAAACCTTTGGCATATTTAAACCTAGCACTGCATTTTGCATGGTACCAATTTTTCTAACACGTTGGACCAAATTCTGGAGCCTGACCACTTGGGCCAGATTCTGATACTTATCACAATGAGTAGCATTTTTTTCCCTTGAAGAGCCCCAAACTAATAGCATTTGTATGAAGAGAGACAGGAATGTGACACTTTGTAGCATTCAAAATGTGGATTCAAATTCCTATTTTATGGGCTGAGTTTAGCCTACAATCCAACTCATTTGGCAACACTTTTTCTTCTAATTAAGATACACAGTTCAGCATGAATGAAATACCTCCACAGTTAACAATGACACTAAAAAGCCTTTTCCCAACAGTTAACTGAAATCTATTTAAAAGTAGTAAAAGTCTGATTATATAATTATGTCATTTGCATGGACAAACTTCATTCTAACATTGGACTAAGTCAAATGAACAAAGCTAATGAAGGTGTGAAGTGCGGCAGTGCTTTAGCCAAAATTAGTACTTTCATGATTGTATGTTAAAACAGGTAACAATCTCCTAATCTTTACTTAGATAAGTGTTTTATTTCCATATACACATTAGTGTCAGGACATCAATTAATTAGTAAAATGAAAAGAAAGATCTTTAAGGCAATATTAATATTTAAAAATCCAAACGTCATTGTCTCTTTAATCTTAAATTTTGCTCTTGGAAACTGAATGTAACTTCTCCAGTGCATATATTGCTCAGGGCCCCCTGATGTTAATCTGACTGCTGTTCTTTATGGGTTTCAAAAAAGTGAGAACACTTCCAAGTATAAAAGCAGAGAAGAAAAGAGACTACTTGAAAATGGTAACTTCTCATTTGTCATGCACCAAAACATCAGGGCAAGGGAGCTTCATAGTTAAAGCACAGTCCACAATGCCCCAGCTGCTTCCAAGGGACCTCTTGGAGGGCACCATGAATTCATCACTGTCCCATTGCCTGCAGAAGTGAGGGTTCAGGCAGCACTTAGGGAGGGAGGTGAGCTTCTGTATCACCCCTCCATGCCTAGTCAAGGCATTACCAGAGTGCTCATTCAGAGCCAGAGTTTTGGACTTGTCCTTGAATTCCATGGTTTAGATGTAGCCTGTATATATCCACTTCACAGACAGGAGCAGTTACTTACCACCACTTGAGAAAAATCTAATTTGAGAAAACGAGCTAACTTCTATCCTGAATCCTGCCTTATCAATCACATTTTCTGTTACTGGGGCAGAAAAGATCTCAAGGGTCATTGAATTTGAGGTCCTTTATCCTAAAAACTACATCACAAAATCTCTTTCATAAAATCACCAAGCATAGCCTAATAATAAGCTGTTTGCCACCACCACCACTCTTCCTGGGACACTTTTCCAGAACCTCACTATTTGGATGACTAGAAATCTACTTCTATTTTCTAGCTTTAATTTATATACCCCTGGGGATTTTTACTATGAGAAATGATAAGCAAGCCAAAAAGAGCTTAGCTTAATTCTCAAAACCAGCATGAGCAAATAAGGAAAGTCATTACAAGAAGGTACCTCTTGGGAAGTAAGCAAGTCAGAATTCAAAAATATAAGAGAAAATAAGCATCTGCTGTTCTCATATTCACCATGGACAGGTCTTAATTGAATTTTCTGGACATACATAAAGTTTTATCTGCTTTGTTTTTTTTAGTAGGAACGTGGTCCTATTTAGAACTAGGGAAAGTTGTACTTCCCACTCTCCTCTCAGCACCTAGCCAAGAACATGCACTTCACATTTATGGATAGCAAGGAACTGAATTATGTTTTTGAGGACCATTATAGAAAATTTTAGATATCATCCATCCTAGAAAATATTCTGATAAAAAATATGTTGGGTTTTTTTTTTTTTTTTACAATAGAAAGGGGCATGTGCTTTCATAGATGAAAACCACCATTTTCTAGTCAATTCTGGTTGCAAGTAGATAAGGATATAAAAACTTCAATTTAAGTTTAATTTTTGAGTTTACAAGTGCCTCAGCCTGTGTTCTCATACCAGTCCCTCATACTCTGCCTCCATTTCCTCATCTTTAAAATATGGATAATAATACTTCTGTATCCCCTGAGTGTTTCTTAAACTTAATTAATTCAATGCTTTACGAAGTGCTTTCTGATCCAGAGATGGGAGTGCTACACATATCCAAAGGATTCTATTTTAGACCATTTGTAAATAAATAAAACTGTACTTTCTAGTTCTTATTTTTAATACAGAATAGGCATGATCTGGCCTCAAGTGATCTTCCCTCATGGAAAAGGCATTGCAGGTCTGCAGCCAGTGTTTTCTCCCAGGTCAGTAGTCCTCCCTTGCCTGCGGGAATGTGAGAATGTGGCTGCAGGCCAGGCCTCTCGTGTGCAGAGGGAGGGAATTGGAGCAGCAGGCCCCTGGCCAGCACTTGCCAACCAAAACTGCACTTTTCTCATGGAAAGCTAATGGGAAAATGCATGTGCACGCCAACAGGTCTTGTTCAGCTGAGAGCTCTGCAGCTGTCCTGCTAGGGAAAGTACATAACACAAGGGCAGCAAGTTGTACAAGAGCTCAGAGGCCCCTTGTACCTTGAAGGAAGGGGAAGTGGAGGTCAAAGACTCTGTCCAGTCTTGTACTTCTAAGGACTCCAGCTCCACAAACCTGATTGCTTAAGGTAGAACATGATTTTTGGAGCTGACCTTCCATTTCAAGGCCGAAAATGGAAAGCCCAAGATGGGACCAAGGTTTTTCAAGTAGGGTTAAAACTGTTTATATGTATTCATGTGCAAATGTGTGGTAAGTAGCGAAGGAACAAGAATTATTGGCATATTACTTCTTAGTCAGGAAGGGTCTATTACTCTCTAAACTGAAAGTAACTAGGGCAACTAAGATGCTTTTCCTACAATACATCTGTTAAAGTTGGTTTTGCTCCTACACATTATGGTGAAAATTAATCAGAAGGTAGCTTCTGTCTAGCTGCGAAGTTCCTTTAAAATTGAAAGAATGGTTTGACATGGAAAAAGCGTGGTCAAGCAGTTAAGCAGCAAGTTCAGACTGAGGAAGCCAGTGGACTATCTCTTATTCTACAAGAAGCATGAGAGTGGTATTTGTATTTTCTGCAGAACTCCTCTTTGGGAATGAAAAATGCCTTGCACTATTTTAAGTCACCCCATCTTGTGTCTCAGTCCCCAATATGTAAAAAGGGAGACAATAGCAAAGAAGTCTCATGGGGACTGTTTGATGCTCAGATGCTAAAGAAAGAGAGGCCATATGTGTTCCTAAAATAAGTAACAGCATAGAGGAGGCTATTTTGGGACAATAGAGCTGTGTTAGCTTTGCATGCAACTGCCACCAGCACAGCAGAAATGAAATCTATAGGAGCTTTAAAAAAACACATCTATACACATATACACACTCCTTATGTTTCTAAGGTAAATGATTTTGGCTTTTAGACTGCTCATGTGATAGCATTCAGACAATCTGGCAGCTACTGAACCCTACTTTAAAGTGGCATAGATAATGCTGTCAGCTAGTGTCATGTAGATCAAGAGTTATGACCTTACCAGTTGGTAGTTTTAAGGGAGATGTCCAGGGAAGGGGACAGAGGTTTGGTGACTCCCTGGGGTGCCTGCTGTACCCTGGCTTCCCACACAGGCAGGGAGAGTGAGGTGAACACCAGCATCATGTGCAGGACCAAAATGGTGCGGTGAAGAAGCCGTGATGGTGGTTAACACTGTCTCATTGCACTAACTTCCTAGCTGAGGCTCTAAATACTGGTCCTAATCACTGGATGTGCCTAGTGATGGCCCTCCTGGAGGTCTAACTTTTAAAACATATGATAAAAGATAAAAGCTTTGAAATATATAGGTATAAATTAAAGAGCATGTGGGCCACATATGCAACTTGTGTCTGCCTGCCATAATTAAGGTTTGCACAGTCACTTTTTCTTGTCTGGTATAGCCATGCCCCAGACTGTGCCATAACCCAAGTAGCAGGGAGAAAAAAGCACACTAGACAAGATCCCTTGAACTTGTAAATAGACTTACAGCAACTAGAGCTGAGACCAGGTCACAAGTGTAGATGAATATATGTTTGGCACCCACGCATCCCACCACCCAGAAGCAGTTCAGGTATTTCTTTAGACATGGATCTAAAAATGTGATTTGTGATCAGTATAGAGATTCGAGTCTGATTTGACCAAATATCCCGGAGTTTCACCTTATAAACTGGTCTTCTATATGTGTGTATTAACACATAAACCCATATGATACATTTCTCATTGTTGTTTAAATTAGAAATGCCACAGTGATGCTCACTGGCTTTTAAATTCATGAACAGATGCAAAAACAAGAGGAATGTGAAAAACTAATGTTGAAAAATAGCCACGTTTCCCCAAATCTCAAAAATACTCACATTTGCATTAAACTGCTTTACATATTCTAAATTATTTTCTCTTATTTATGGGTAGTTCCCAGGCTTCTTTGACAGCAAATAAAGTGTATAGGTATGTATACATGCATGATAAATTATTAGACTGAACTGGTACAATTATCCTAATTTTCACTCAGTGCTCAGATCCAAAAGGTCCCGAACACTATAGCCACATGTACTCAAAGCCTAGAAAATGAATGTGCTCAAAGAGATCAGTGTAAATACATTAGAGATAATAAGAGGGAGTCACTATTACAGGCAAAATTGGAGGGTTTTGGTAGGAGAAGGGCCTGCAGGGGTGACCTGTGTAGGAGGAGGTGATGGGCTGCCCTATACTGGTCACAGACATTTCCAGATGGCTCTGCAATGAGCACTGATCCACCTGAGCCCCAAGACTGAACCAACAAGGGAAGAATATGGTGCCTCTGCAAAAACATACTTAAGAAGGGTGGTAGTGACTAAATGAGAAGAGATATCAGAGAAGGAGGGGTGATAGAGAAGGCACAGAACAAGAAAAGGTGCCCAAGCAGGGACAAGAAAGACACAAGAGCAAGTGAGATGATGAAGCAAAAGGAGGAACAAGAGAAGACCAATCAGGGCAAGGCAGGGGCAGAGAAAGAGGAGAGTCTTGAACAGGGGTGAGGAGTCTTTGGAGCAGGTACTGTGGCCCATGGATAAACCTCATCAGAGTATTTGAGTAAGAAACAAGAAGCAGTGAAAGAAAATGAAAAAAGCATGCACTGACCACCTTCCACTGTGATGCCCATGGTCTTGTCAAAGAGATGAAGCATGATGTGCAGTGAGGAGACTGGGGATGAGGAAGGGGAGAAGAGGTTCCACAGAGGGAAGTGGTATTTTTCCTAAGTGTTTGCCTTCTTTATTTCTCAGTTCTGGAATCAAGAATTAAAAATTTACATTCATTTCAATAAACTAAATTCTGTGAAATTCCTCAACTCAAGACTGTTTTTTTTGTCCTTGACAGCTGGCTAACAAAAGAATCGACCAAAACATTCCAAACCTGAAATAACTGCCTACAGTTTAGCAAAAATGAGAAACTTTCCCCTCTGCTGTCTTTCTTCATGTTTCCACCATGCACTTACGCCATATCCAAACAGGCCTGCATTTTATGAATTGGACAATGCCCAATAACTATGGGAATTAAAAGATAATAATGTGCTAAAACACTAACTGCCAGAGCTAGACAGACACAAGGGACAAGAAGAAATGTTTTTTCCTGACTATCCAGCTGCTTTGAATTCAGCTGAAGCACAGTCTCTCTCTGAGAAACCAAGCGAAAATGGCTCACACTGTGCGAAGCTGACCCGCCTGCTCACTTGGGAGGGACTCAGCCAGCCCGGGACATGGAAGAAGTGACATGAGATTTCAGAGGAGGGGGACAGATTGCTGTCCGTGCCAAGACACGTTGAGCCCAGGAGACTGGTGATAGGGAGCCTGTGCTGATTCTTGGATGATGCTGGCCCTTGCCCAGGGTGTCTCATCACAGGGTGCTTGCTTGAAGAACTGGACAGGGTCTCTGCAGGGCTGGAGCCAGCTAAGCATCAAGTGAGAGGAGTTTCTCCCTCTCTCTATCTATCTTCATTTCCCTTGGTGTGTTGAGAATTCTTTATTGCCAGACTGACCAACCCAAAAACAATGAGGAGTTTGAGAATGAGCTCTGAATGTTGTTCAGTGCTCAACAGCTACATAGACCTTGGAGTTTCCCACTTTCTCCATCCTAAACACAGGAGTACTTCAAGTGCTAATGTTAAGGTAAACTGATATTTTAACCTCAGCCCTTTCAATTCTTCCCCACATACTCCATTTCTACCAAACATGTTCAAACTTAAGCATTTTGTGGACAGAAGCTGGAAAGGGGCAAAATCTCTGCACAAAACTCCTATGGATGATTTATTGGCAACCTATTACTAATTCACAAAGAGTGTCCAGTTTTTAAGTATGATTGCCTTTTCAGTCACACCACACAGCTCCAGATAGAACAAGAGCTGGGATTAGCACTTTAGGGGAAGTATAATCAACAATCAGCAAGGCTGAGGTATGCAAGCACTATTTATCTCAATGAAACTCTTTTTACATTATGATGACCTGAATTTAATTACATCAGCTTCATCCATCAGCTGACATGCAGTTTCTACTCAGATTCTCTCTCAAAGAATTGCACTTGCAGCATAACCAAGAAGACATCATCCCTTAAATCACTTTCTCTAAAGCATGGAAACACACACATTATTGTAGGTAACAGTATTTTTTTTCTTTAGTAGGGCCTCTTTGTTAGGCATGTCGTGTCTTGTATACCCATATCCTGTAAAACTTTACTGGGTTATTTGTTTTGTGTAAAGTAGTACAACACAGCAGCTCTTTGTGGACTGAAACTTTTACCTGGCACTGAAATGATCCATGGCTTCATTTTATAAAGCTGTGGAAAACCTCAACCTGTGATTATTTTGTTAGCTTTAAAAATTACTTTTGTTTTTGCATGTCTTTAGTACTCTCTAATTGTGCTAGGGATTTAGCTGCGTAATTTCCCTGTGTTGATTTGGAAACTATTCTTTCTGCTGTAAGATCCATGTGTGTGTTTGTAGCATAGAAAGCTCCAGTTTGTGATTCAAAGGCTGACATTCAATTAGATATGGACATTTCAACTTCAGTCTGGCAAAAACACCACAGTGATTTCCCAACATCACAGATGCTTTATCTGCACACAGACCTTCCAGATGCTCCACTGAAGGCTGTCCAACAATGCTCCAAGATCCTAAAAGCATTTACAAAATCAAGCTCAACTGCAACTCACCAATGGAGAAACCGTACTGAAATATGATGAGAGTGAGGACTTTGCAGTGAAAGCAGTGCCCACAGTGAGTGGGTACCAGCAGAAGCTGAGCATCTCTGGACAATTAGCTTGGGGTGGAAAGGGACCTCCAGGGGTCCCAGTTGTTTTACTCTTCTTTTTGATAACCAATCCATCATTTGATTTTAAAGACAGAGAAGAATGGGTTCAAAGCATTTAGGGTCTGACTGAAAGTCTCCCATAATCAGAAAGAAAATGACATTGTTATAGGGGATGGTGGTGTAGGTCTGTAATGTGTCTTTGAGAAAACAACAATGAGAAGATTATAAAACACAATAAATTGCCAAACTTCATGTAAAAAACTGTTTTCAAAAACTTTATATTTTAAATTAGTTTTCAGTTTGCTTGTAGCCCTTTTTATTGTTTGAAATTTTGCTGCTTGTATCCATAATGTAGACCTTACAGAACGGAGCATCGTTATGCTCAGCTGCAAGGATCATCCATCACAGAGAAGCCTCTAGCCTTGCCCAAATCCAACTCTATGTTTCTTAGGCTCCTCAGAGAAAGACCACAGCCTTAACCTCATAAGTAAAAAGGAAAAAAAGTGCTTGTCATCATAATGGCAGTTCAGATACAAGGAACAAAAAAATTGAATTGTCACCGGAACCCATTCATGGGGAACAAACAGAACGCGGCCCTCTCTGTAAGGAAAGTTACCACCACCATGGTGATTTCCCCTGCAGCAAGAGAAAGAACTCCAAATTCTCCCCACTGAGAGTGCAAATCTGTTAAAGTCATCTCCCAGGGGAGGAATGGAGCAGCCCATTGCCCCACTCAATACCAGAGAAGAATTTTCACTCATCATTTTCTAAGTTCTGTTTCTGTCATGGGAAAGGGTTCTGGAGCATTCTTCAGGCCATCAGTAAAGGAGGGTGGCGTTTGCCATGACAAGGAAGTGGTGAGCACTCAAAATCAGTGAAATTGTTTAAGAGCAGTGTTTGGAGGAGTTTGGGGAATTATGAGGGGTTTGTCTCAAAATTCCTTTCAATGAAATGTGTTGAGATATAAATAATACCTGAAGGAAATACCAGTTCAGCAAAACATTAAGCAAGTACTTAATGTAAAATTAAATATAAAATAAAAATGAACCACAGGCAAGTATAATCCACAAACATCCCATGAGTCTTTTCAACTACTTCTTTGCATGGGTTTATTGCTTACTTGACCCAAGAAACCACCTTACCAAATCTATTCCCATTTTTATCCCCTAGGAATGGGCCAAAATCCATTTTTTTAATCTTCCCCAGAAAACTACTTCATTGATAAAAGAAATGTTCCCTATCCTCCTCCTTAAGGAGAAGATGTTGTGGGGTTATACCATGGACTTCAACAGATGTTTGTAATTACACAAGTGTTTTCCTGAATCAGAGTTTGGAAGAGAAAGTGATATATAGCAGTAGGATGCTAATTATAACCTACTGGAGTCACTGGAGAGGGCACTGCCATGGCTGAATTTGGTTGAGCATGCGCATATGTCAAGGGTCTGTTTTAAAAGCAGAAGATTACAGAATGTCCAAAGGACAGAATGAATATACTTCAGTATATTGTCTTGGAATGCTGTGCACAGGTTCTACAGTAATGAGTCTGGTAAAATCTCTCAGGTTCATCTGTGCCATCCTGTACTTTTCAGAGGCACAGGTAAGAGTAAGGTGAGAGTAACAAATTTTAGATCTGTTCCCAGGACAGTAGGTAAGCATGCAGACATGAAGTAGAACTGAGAAGCATGTTAATCTGACCAGCTTCACGCCAACCCAAGGGTGGAAAGCCTTTTCCTTGCTGAGGGTCAAAGAGACCCGTCTAGCCCCATTACCACTCACCTTCTCTAAAAATGGAAAGAATCTCACTACATGAAATTAAGTCATAGGTCACAGCCAACAGACAATATTTCCCATCCTTGCCCTAGACAAAGCTTTGTGGACCATGAACCTTATCTTGTTGTCTGTAACTGTAAAGCTTAATGCACATCTATATCACATTAGAAAAACTGCAGTTTCCATAGTGGGACACTGTAGGTTCTGAAACAGCCCACACTTTTCATAAGTACTGTTCTGTTCATAGCCTTGCTTATGGAATGTAATGTCTAAAGATTTTCTGCAGACATAATAAAAAAGAGAAAAATCATGACTTAAAGATTTAACAACCATATGAATATCAGAACTAGGCAAGATTTTTTCCAATCTTCCTGATGTAATTCCTTTACCTGCCTGATTTACAAAATAAGAAAACTAAAGCTCACTGCCTTTCAGCTGCAGCAAGCTGCACGAAGACCATACATATAGTGCACTTAATATGCAAAATAGTATTTAACTGTGATATTTGATCTCCCATTCAGTAATCAGAAAAACATGTTCCTTTAAATTCCATCTAGTTTTATTGGAAAACTATTTGCTTCAGAAAATTTGTTTCTGGCACTTTCAAAAACTGCACTGTGTGATAACACTGTTTTATTCTCATCATTTATTGTCTTGTTAAGCCATTTCATTTAGTGTTAATGATACAAACTGTCTTGTTTAATCCTGTGATGCTGCCCAACACATTATTGCTTTGGTCTGCAGAATAGGGCACTTTGAATAGCCCTCTTTTAAAAAAAACATTATAATTATTTAATTTTTATTACATAAGTTTTACAAAAATGCCATCTCAGAACAAGTAATTTACAGATTAATTAATACCACAACAGCTTTTAAAAATGATTATAATGTTCAAGAGCAATGGCCTAAGATATCATAGCAAGAATTTTATGAGCTCTTGTGTTTAGGACAAGTGCTGTGATTTATCCACACTACAATGTCCCCTTTTAACAGCCAAATGCCATACAGTGCAGTGCCTTGTCACTGCAGCATCACTATGCTGGAATGTCAGTTTAATGACACCAGAATATTCTAGGCAGAAGTTTTCCAGTGAAGGAAACAGTGTAGCTTTGGGGGCAACCTTTACTTGAACAAAGTTCCTTCTTCCATGTCAAGAGAGAGTGACTTTTCTGTTTCTTAAAGATACTGTTGAATCACAGGCTGGAGCAAGCAGCAGTGGCAACCCGAGCTGCTTCAGGGAAATACTGCAAAGCTCTTTTGTGTCTACTACCAACCTGCTGGTGGGGCATCCATGGGACTACACTGAGATCTCAGCCATGGCCTTGCCAAAGAATACAGACCCTCTATTGTTATCAGAGGTAAGACTAAGTCCTTGCAACCTTACATGGAAGAAGGAAATGGGAATAGTTTGAAAATCCAGAATCTTTGCATGGTGGCATATAAAGATAGCAGAGGTACTTTGCTACAGTCTGTGTTCTCGGGCTGCAGTCCCCCATGCACCCCTCACAACACCACCACTAACTATATGTTACCTTCAGATAGAAATTTCTTGTTACTTGAGTAGTTCTTCAGCAGGTAATTATAAAGCTTTAGCAACAGAATTGCTGTGACACGCTTCAGACCCATTGTCTGACCTCACATTCCTTTCAGGCAGGTGTTTATGGCATCGTAGACTGTCAGCCCTGGCTTAACATTGTTGCTGACATTTCTACTCTGTTCCTAATGCATGCAGCAGTTCTTTGGACTTCATTTATGTTTTTAACAGTTTATGAGGACCTAAATTTTTTAGTGTGCTCCAAGAACAGAGAGTATAGAGATTCAAGAAAAAAACCCACAATTCTGCAAATGTACAATGGACATTCTGGGATGTGATAAGTATACGTAAAAATAATATATAGTGCCTGTGTAGTAGGGTCCCCTCAAAAACAACTTTCTATCAGCAAGGTCCTTATTTTCATAGGTCTTACTGTGTTTTGGTTTTTAAGAAAATAGAATAAGCAAAATTTTATCAGAGGAGTCAGTCTAAAGCATTTTTAACCACCCCCAAAGTAGGTTGTATGTTTTTTTTTGTTTTTTAAAGACTTTTTTTCAATAATCCCTTCCCCCAGTATTCCAGGTTACAGCTTTTCATTTTCCATTCCAATAGTTCCAGTAACCAAACTGTTTACTTCAAGGCTCTATTTCTCCCTGCATGATTATAAGCTTCTGTTGCACCATTATATGAAAGACATTTTTGGTTGACATTTCACGGAGGTTTATGAGAATAATACACTTCATGCATCACCTTGGTATTTCATTTCAAGTCACTAAAAGGTAAACTTCATTCAACCCCATTGAGGTTATCTGTCTTATCCCAAGTCCACACTGGCTAACAGAGCTCTTTCAAACAACTGCTCAAGCAAAGCCCTGCATTTTCCATTGCTAAGGCTGATTCCTCACCCACAGCTCAGAGGCCTTTTGACCAGTTTCTCTCTTCCACTTTATTTTTTATCCTTTTTAAACACAGGGGGCCACCACAATGGTTATTTTAAATCTGACAACAGCTCTCCAATAACCCAATGACAGACAGAAAGTCATGAGATGGAAATCAGCTGAACAAGTCTATAATCAGTTTGGAAGACCACTAGGGAAAACATCCAAAGCAAGCACCAAAACTTAGTTACAGAAATTATTAAATGAGACAAAGATATTGCAAATTCAAAAAGCCTTTCTGTGGCTTGCAAATGAAATGCCGAGTCCTTCTTTACCCTCCCAAAGGCATATGTAGCTACACTGTAGTTTCAGATTCCATGAGGTAAGATGCAATGGGAAAAGGGTCATTTTCTCATATGGTATATTACCAAAACCATTCTCATTATCTCCCTTAAGATCACTATTTGACCTTAACAGCTGTTAACTATTATACTACCATCCCTTCAGCATTCAAGCATGCTATCTCCTCCCACAACAGGTATCAGTAACAAACGAGACCCAGGACACAGTGCAACTGCTCAGGAGTAGAATTGGTCTGTTTCTTTTGCAAATATTAAGTCACTACTAAATAAAATGTGATTAACAGGAGAACAGTTAGCATGTTTGTATTTAGATGTCACATTTGGAAGCCGGATTTGAAGGTCACAGAAAGGAAAAATATGGCTTAAAGCCATGGATACATATTCACTTAAGTCATGTTTGAAACTGTGTTGGTCCTGAGACAGTTCCACCTCCAGTCAGTGGCTCCTGCCTCACTACTTGCAACAGTGTGGACATTTGTATAGCCACACTACGACCTAGGTCACAAAGCTAATCTCACTGACGAGTAATCGACCCCAGAGGAAGAAAAGCTGCCTTGACTTGAGCTTCAGCATGACAGAGACAGCACAAACAAGGGGAGGGAACAAGAATTTTTTCTGGCAACAGCAGCAACTTGATTAAAATTACTGTTTGAACATGGCCTCTGACCTTAGAGGTAAGACCATGAAGTGCAATTCAGCTTGTGCTAATCAAATGCCATCAGGGCACCAAACAGAGGATTCCACTTCTCCTGTCCCCATTCACACACCCCTGTCTTTTCTGCCCTAACTTTGATACTCATCTCACCTCTCAACAACTCAGCTCAGCTTCCTGAAGTTTAAGAAAACCAACCCCACAAAAGGGCTGGGGCAGAATAACCACACAGGAACCTGGGAGGAGAAGTAACCAAACAAAGCTGGATAACCAAACTAGGGGGAGAATAGAAACATCATCACCTCTTTCAAAAGCAAAATGCTACAAGCTTAGCTCAGCAGTCTTCACACTAATGATTGCAGTGATTACCTCCAAAATATAGGACATATCTAAAGTACCTAGACTCATCAACAGGATCTTCTATTGAGCTCAGGATGAAGATAAAAGCTTAATGACAATAAATTATATTTTAAGTCTTAACTACTCCATTGCTATCCATTTTAGTTGAAATAGCAAGGTAAGGTGTTTATCTGCTAGTAGTGACTTCTCCTCTGGGCAAACTTTGATTAAATCTCTTCATGCATAGGGGGAAGAATGACAAATTTAACTCTCTTTCTTTTACCACATCCTAAATCTTCTCCAACTGGAAGAAGAGGTGTATTTCCAGAAAGGCTGAATAGTCACAACAGGATACTAGGTTTGTGGGGCTGCAAAACACAAGAGGTGACTGCAGAGAGGCCTCAGTAACCAAAAGTATAAAAGACCATGTATGTCCTTCTCAGCTGGAGAAGTGATAAAGGCAGATTTCAGAAGGCAACCCTTCAGACCTGAGGAAAGTGTAAATTAGCTTTACCTTTCACTGAAATGGAGCCACAGCACCCTGTCCTGCTGTCACAGCTGTATATGAGTACACACACAGGTGGTTACTGCTGACTTGCCAGAGGGTCTCTCCCCAGTTTACTGCATGACAAGTGGCTGACATGCCTACACCTACCGCTCAGGTTGGGTTTTGATGTTATTGTTAGGCAGTTGTGCCAGAGAAGTGATAATGCTCCTGGTGTATGTTCTGCATTTAGGACAGGATGGAGGACTGCCATTTCACAGTATCTAAACAAGTCACTCAATGCCCCAGTGTCTCCTCTCCAGCTGGTTAGCCTCGAGGGTTTCTTGGAAATTGTAGAAACAAAAATGAGTATCAGAATTGCAGGTGGGAGATGAGGTAAAGAAAGAACTGGAGTAGGACAGAGGCTTTTGGGGAGAAGAGGATTAACAGTGTTCCCTTATTGCATATGACCAAGGCCTCTCTCCTGCTTTACAGTTTTTGCTCTTCAGAGCTCAGCAGCATAACTGAAAGGATGTAGGAAGGATTTGAGGCTTTTCTAGAAGGTGCTCAGAACCTCTAAGAATGCCTGTATGTCAAATGAAAACACAGTCTAACTTACTCTTTTAGCTTTCCCATGACTAAGGTAGAAGCTTTGGTCTTTATCAAGAATTAGGAAAAGAGTTACTTTAGGTGTTGCCAGCTAAAATGTGCTAAACTCCCCATGGTGCAGCTTAGGAAATTTTGCAGATTGTCTCTAAAATGTAGCCTGGAATTACTTAAGGCAAGTTCCTTCTAATAAGGTAAGAAATTGTTGTATATTACTTTCTTATCTGTTATGAAATCATGTAAGCTCAAACAAGTGATCCCATTTGATCTATTATGATTTAAGAGTAACTTAAATTCTCCACTGACCTGGAAAGAAACAGTGAATGCTGATTTCATCACAATTCCCACCAAGAGTTTTTGTTTCCTTGTTCTGATTCGGTATCCGTTATCCACTTCAGTGATGCTCTTAGCCACTGCTTACTAGAAAGGCTGGGTAGTGGGACAGAACAGGAACCTATAGAAGTGACACAAATGAAGTTACCCCGAGAGGCTGCCTTTCATTTAACTTTTCGGTTCGAGTACGAAAACACAAACCCTGTGAGGCTGCAGCCGTGTGTTCGACCACCAGATGGTGCCACGAGTGCTCACGATCGAGGGACGCTCATCCAGAACACCTTCCAAAGCCTGCTGGCAAATCTTTGCTTTGCCTAAATTCTTGCTACTAAAATTATAAAGAAAAGGTGAATGAAAACGTAATGAGAAAATCCACTATAATTCATATGCATCGCACACATATCTTAATTTCTCTCCACAAAAAGATGGGTTTCTCTCTCTCAGTCTTCCTTACTCATTAGGGCTACAACCTCAATATGCAGAAGCTGTGAAACTTTAATTATATCAAATAGCCTTAAAACCCTAGTCTCTCCCTATTTTCAAGGCCATTAAAGTAGCACACTAAAAATGTGTTTATTAGCAGACTGCTAAGTGTTGTGCACAGGAAAAAAATGTTTGTAAAATACATTTTGAAAAATCATCTGTGATCACTGAAGGCAGAGAGATCCCTCAGGGGCCGAGAAGGCAGCAGAAACTGAAGTGCAGGCAAGAGAGGCAAGGTCCTTGTCTTTCCACTGATCTCCTGCAGAAGCTCAGGAGAGTCAGTCACCTCACTGACACCCTGTTCCAGACATTACCACTACTCAGACTGCAAAGGCTGCAGGACAGGGACTGCCTTCACGGAAACACGTGTATGTACAGAGGCACTTTCACCTCCAGTGTGCCCATAGGTGCATATATAAGGCCATGGAGAGAACTGTTAGAAAATGCCAAGAGTCTACAGGAGCTCCATCACAAGATGACAATTTCAGCTTTGCAACATTAGTACTGATAAGCTAAAAAATAGGTATAGTTCTCTTTATGTGATGTGCATACAGAACCTACTAAGATGAACCTTAAAATGGGCTTCTCATGCCTACTTGGAGGCTTTAACTGTAGGTCAGTGCCACAGATGAGACAGCCAGCAATCGTCTTTAAGACCACAAAGTCAGCTATTGACTGACAGAAGATAAAGGCACTTTTCCTTCCTTTCACAGAGAAGTACAGAAGACATCTCCACCTTTTAGAGAGGGCAGCACTCACATTTTGTGTGTGATTTGAGTCTTCATGAAATCAACTCTTGATGTAGCTTAAGATTTAGATGAGTAACAACGTGTTTGGAGGGGTTCTTTAAATTGTTTTCAAGGTCTTTTGAGTCCTTTGGAAATTTTTGAGCTGCCTGTAATTTATTTGATGTGCACACATGCAAGAACAACAACTGTTTCTGCTTACATCGATGAAGTCTGCAAATGGGGCCAGGAGAGCCAAGACCACAAAGCAGTCCAGTAGAAAAGGCTAGCAGCTTTTCATGTCAGTCTTGTGTGTTAGTTGCAACCAGTATAATTTACCAAGCCAGGCACAGTTGTCCTGTCTCTCACCTCTCAGTCTCACAGTATGTCAGCAGCCCCAAAACTAACTGCCCAACAGAGTGGCTTTCAAACTTGACCTGTTCCCCAACCACACCAGGAAAGGTGTCCAACTAACTGTACTGTGTTAAGTGCATGTTCCATTAGCATGTCCAAGTCAGAAAGTGTCACAGAAAACTGTGTTTTATCCTCTCAATTTTATTTTAAATTAAGAGGTCTGTGCATAAATTTTCCATGAGACTGTAAAGTCCAGTATTAAAGGGAATAGTGCTCACCCCATGTGCTCCTGGACCTAGTAACTCCAAATGGTACTTGGCACTGGGAATTAATGCTTTCCAGTAGGACATGACTGGCCTGGTGTCTGCAGCAGCTAGGCAGATATTCTCCAGTTAAAGGACCATTTTGGAAGTATTGGTCGAGGCAATTACTTCTGCTAGCAATTACATGAGATTTAGTAGTGATTCAATGAAATCAAATAACAACACAGTAGTCCAGTACAAAGGGTGGCACTTTGACTTCGCCTTTTCCTTATCTTCCCTCTCCTAACATCATTTCATCCGCGATGCTGTCAGTACAGACGGGGTTCTAGGCAAAGGCAGCATCCAAACACCACATGAGCAATTCCTGTTGAAGTCATTTTTGCACAGTACACCACTAAAAGAGCCAGCTAATACTGGTATTTTGCCTACAGCAGGCACTTTGATTTTGTGGCTGCTACTAGCAGTATATGGCTTTATAAAAATTATATCTGACCTAATGTGCATGTTGTCTTTTTTTTACCTTTTCTTTTTTTTTACTTGCCCCGAGCAGAAGCTCAGAATGAAATCATTTTAACAGAATAATTTTACCGTGTGTAGATTTTGTCACAAGAATTGCTTACAGGATTACAAAACTCACTCTCTTCAAAGCACAGCTGGGACCTAAATTAAGCCTAGAGAAAACAGCTAGAACTCTGCCAGCCTGTAAAGTGATGGCATTATTTTTTTATGCCGGGCTTCACTGGCATACAGATATACCCAGTGGGCATTGGAAACCAGTGTACAGAGTTAGTGAGACTTGTCTGTTTCATCAGGAAATTTATTGCTTCTGTTTATATTTTCCCAAAGAAGAAACCAAGATGAGAACAGGAAAACAGAAAACAGAAGAGGATTCTTCACAGACCATGCTTCTATTTTGATTTCAAAAAGAAAAGCAATTCAAGTAGAAGAGAAAGAATATCCAAATGTAGAACTCTGATTTCTATTTCTATAATTAAGTTACAGTATTGCCAACACCAGGAGCTCAAAAAAAAAAAAAAAGGGAATTTGAACCCTAAAGTCTCAAAAATGCAATCATTTCTTCATATAAGAAAAAACAGGATGACACTTTGGTTGTGGCACGACTTCTAGAGTGAACGTTTTATGGAAAACAGTGTCAAGATAATCATAAGAAGATCTGAAGTGATTGCTAATGTGTGTAGGTATGAAACACAGAGATAGTAACAGGTATAAGAGAAACAACTTCTTTAAAATAGTCTTATTCACCCAGACCCCTTCTTTTACACATCATGTTTGTAAGAAATCCTTTATTTAGATGAAGGGAGAAACTTCTTTCCCAGCTCTGCACCATCTGTTACATTCCCATCTAAAACACCACCATGTCCACCTAATGCCCTCTAGTAGTTTCCAAAACTTACTGCTTTGAGCCACCCTTCTTACCTTATTCCTATGTTCTGTGTAGACCCAACCTGAAGGCACAGGAGGGGAAGGGGAATGATGCAGCTCTACAGCTGCTACTGTGAGAAGGCAACCCAGTGTATAGCCATATTTCATGTCCTGCTTCATCACCTACTTCAGGCTACAAGCCTCTTGGTGCAGGAACCACGTTTTCACAGACAGATAAAACTTTGCAAAATGATGCTAAAATATACACAGTAGACAGCACACTACACTTGCAAAGTCAAGCTCCCAATAACCAGTAAATGGGAAAAATAAACTAACCCACATAATCTTAATCCATAGTGCACAGGCATATATGTTGTGGTATCACTGTCATCTTATAAAACAGGATACTTTTTTTTTAATATCGTCCTGCCTTGCTCAGTGCACAAACAGCCTGGCCTCACTGAAAAAGCAATCATTCAATATCTTTGCTGTTCAGTGATCCAGGCCTCATCTCCTGTATGTTCTTCTAATCCTGTTCTGAAGGTAGAAAATCCCATAAGGAAACAACTGTTTTGATCATACTCCTTGCTACAGTATCCAGGTATCCCCACAACCATTTATTTGCATTTATCTTACAAAAGCTGTTATGCAGTGCTGGCTTTGTGATGCACAACACAGAGTAAAGAACATGGGAGTATTCATCTGAAGTCCTCGTAACTTGCTTGGCTGCTGAATTTCTGAGTACTCTGCACATTTGGCCTGGTTTTCATATTCAAGGTACAGTTTCCACCTGACAACAGTGGGAGCAGTAGCTGCTCTCCATTTATGCAAATTATCTCACAAGCAAGGAACAGACTATTAAACACAGCTTTTCATAGATGGCAATAAGTGATTTGCCCATCATGTGGCACTATCATGTGGCAAATGCAAGGATGTAACTTTTCTCTCTTACATACCACTCAACTGTTGTACATAGGCTTTCCATTTACTACCTGTCATTCCCCAACACATTCACTGAGTTCTAGACACAGACCATTTTTTTGGTACAGAAATGTTACTTGGGCAGATTTTCAAAGTATTTCTATAGCTGGCTAGAATTTCTAAATACATAGCAGAATAGCTCTGGTCAGACAGCTGCGTGGCTAGTCATCTCTGGCATGTTCAGCACGTAAATACAGTCCTACCACGTGGATGTGACACAGATGTTGTGTTCCAGCAAAACACACAAAATATTCCATAGCACTGCTGGATTTCCCGTGAATTTACACACATTGCTTTCTGAGGAATTCAGGACAGAAATGATGCAGTCTTACTCCTAGGATGTTCTCCACAATGAAGTGGAGGTCTTAACTACCGACATTCACCCTCAAAGCTCAGTTTTCTCTGCTTCAACTTGCAAACTCTCATCAAGACCCCTGAGCCTACAAAATGCACAGACCCCAGGAAATATTCGCAACTTGAATGCTCATGGCATGTTATAAGAATACTACACGTACACCAAACAGAATTCACCTAGTTGCCTGTTTCTATTACAGGCAAGAACAGCTGAAGGGAGATGAGCAGCCAGTGCATGTTACAGTAACTGCTCTCAAGGGTGAACCTTCAGGGAAGTGGGCAGGGATTTTCCAAACACTTCCTCTTGTGCCCCTTCCTCCACTAGCTTAATAAACATTTGCCAGCTCAATGAACCCAATCAAGACATCAAGGGCAGTTTCCCCCCATAAATATCTAAACCACGAACTATACGGAGGTGCCTGAGTCGGCAGCATTGCTTGCCTTTCGGGGATGCAGTACCGAGGCAGGTGGCAGGCATAAACACACAAACTTAGCATTATTTCAAAACCCCCTTGAAGCGAGAAACAAAAAAGGAACCATAGTGTGCCTTAACCCTGAAACAAGCCCCCACACTAGAGGGACTAGCCTTCCCTTAACATGATTTGTCTTTTCCTCTGTGGCTCCTCGGGTACACCAGGCGCACTGCCAGAAGGGCACAGGGCAGGAACCGGGACATGCTGCACTGCTGAACCTGCAGCCACTGAGGACAAGGGCGAGAACTCACCCTGTCGACCGAGGCCTCACAGACGTACAACTCCCCACTACACAGGTGCAGTGTGGAACAGGCACCCGCACCCTCCGGAGGGTGCATTCGGCTGCCAGACTCAGCTCCTCGCACGCCCAGCTTGCCCAGGTCTTACATAGGAGCGGTGGGAGGGGCAAGGCCTCGCTCTCGGCTTGGCCGAGCCACCACTCAACTGACTGGGACGCGGCCCCGCCCACCCAGCGCTCCCCGCGACCTCGCGGTGCGCAGAGCAAAATGGTGCAGAGATCGATCGCTCACGATCTGATTGGNGTGTAATGTCTCAGCTGACCGCTCAGCCCCGTGACAGGGTGGGGGTGGACTTCGCTGGCCAATGGTTGATTCCGTCCGTCACTCCTGCAGGGTCCCGCCCAGCAGCCCCGCATCTCACCTGCAGATTGGTTGCGGCGGTTGTCCGTCAGAGCTCCCTCGCCGGGAGCTTCTCTGTCCGACGGTGCGGCCCGGTGTTTTTCTCAGAGGTGTCTCGCAGCGCGGCAACGGCGGCGGTAGCGAGTATGGGGCGGCGTGGCGGGGTTCCCTGGGTCCTGGAGGTGGCGGTGCTGGTGACATCGGCTTGTTTCGCCGGTGAGCGAGNGTTTGGTTTTTTTTTTAATCCCCCTTTTTTATTTTTTTACGCTTTGCACATTTTCATATTTTGCCAAGCTGCTTTTGTGATCGTTGGAGGCTGTCAGTCGTTCCTTGCGAGTCAGGCTTGCTGTCCCACATGAGGCTTCCAAGGCCCCGTACATATTCCTCACATGGTGTACCTTAGTTCTTCAGTCCAGGTTCACAAAGGCTTTGGAGAGCCAAAGTTCTTCTGAGGTACAATTTCGTTAAGGCAGAAGTCTGATTAGGTACTCTGTAGGGGGGTGGATAACAGTGTGCAGGATTAATTGCATCGCAGAATTTACCTTCTGGCCTTAGGCACTGCTTATGTGGCCTAGGGGGGTATTGTGGCCAAGCGGTTGTAGTGTGTCTGAGGAAAAAGCTTGTCTTCCCAAGTTCAAGTCCAGTTTTAGTCATTGAGATCTTGAACAAGTCTAGCAAGGCAAATTTCATTGAAAAGGGTAGTACTCTAATTTTATCCACCTAAGCAATCTTGTGCTAAGTAAGAAAACTTGTTCTAAATAGCGTGTGTGACTGTCCTGCAGCCTTGTGGAGAGCAACATCTGAAACCCTACAGACTGAGCAAAAACATTTGTAGCTATTTTGTAAATTCCTTCTTAAGCAAATTGGTCTGGAAAAATATCTGTCCTTCAAAATATGGGTTGATAGACCATTCAAATTGATAGCAGGCCATCCAATGAATACATAACAATTTAAAATAGAAAAAGCTTGAATCTCGTCCATATACATCTGTTGGTTTGGCCTGTTGCCTTCGCTTTGCCACCCTTCCCAATCACAGTACTTTGTTCCTTTAGTGTGTTTGTCATAACATAGCTCAGATTTACTGTCAACATTTGTATGCAGGATCATGACCCAGGCTTTAAAACAGCATCTTCAAGGTCAGATTAGCTAAATTAATGTTAGGGAAGATTACAACTGCACAACAGTTTGGTATTGCATGATTTTTATAAATAGCCTTTAGGTTTGCGCATGCCCTGGAAAACTATTGTATATTGCTGCTTGGATTGGTAACTATTTTTGAGTGATCGTATGACTAAATGCTTTCTTTTCTTTAGATTGTTGTTTTATTCATGTAATTTTTGAAATACACAGTCAGACATTGTATAATTAGAACCTCAGCTTAAAGAGTACTGAATATTTGCAGGCCATTTTACTTGACTTTCTTGTCTTGTGTTGGATTTGTTTTCTCTCTACAAAGATTGCTCACTGGGAGGGATTCACCTGAAATTTTACATTGTGCATATTACTGCTTCAATACACCAAATAAATTTTAAAATTTATTTATAGAAATGTTTCTGTTTAATTATAGTAGTTTAGGAATATTATAGTTACGCTTAGGTGACTTCAAAATAGGAAGCTAGGTTGAAATTTCTTTATTTCTATGGAGTCTTTTCTGACTTTGTCACAGTTACTCTCTAGAGTAATACAATCTAGAAATACCCTTTTAGTCAACTTTGCTATTCAAGGTAATGGGCAAGAGAGTGAAGGGGGATCCCAAATAACTGAAAACCTGACGTGAGAAGTATTGGGATTGTAGCTTCACACAGTCAATTTAGGTCCAAGTTGATCTGCGTCCAAGGAAGAAAAATGTTTCACAACATCATGCGCTTGAGAAGGCAGAGCGGAGACACCGGAGCTATTCTGCAGAAGCCAGATTGTTCCTGGCAGTGCTCTGCTTAAGCCAGCACTGATTCTGCTGATCCTCCTGGCTCTGGGTTTGGTGGCTCAGGCTGCTGTCTGCATGAATAGAGGTGTTAAGCCAACCAGTCCTGGAAGCAAACAGTGCCAAGTTAGTGTGTAGCTGCCTGTGACCCAGCAGGATTTTGGAGCCTGCCTGTCTCTGCTGAGAGTTAGCTGTACCAGATCTGGACTGCTCACAACCTGTTAGTGAGTCTGCAGAAGGGTACTGTGCTGTTGCTTGAATAATTGTCCTTGTTTTGTTAATGTGGATTTGTCTGTCCTTAGTCATTGCTGTACACAAACCTTATTTTGTTTTCCAGAGGATTAAAATGATTGGTTCTCATTACTTGTGTTGCATAAACTGATAGGCATGAGGGGAAGGAAGAATGAATGGAAGTTTAATATGCTCTTTTTCTGCATTATTTGAGGGAGAGATTTCAAGAATTCTGACAGCTTCTTGCATTTGTTTTTTAGGTGTATGTGGTGATGAATTTAGTGTCTTACGATCACCTCAGTCAGTTGTTTTTCGAGATGGAAGTTGGCCCATTCCTGGCGAGCGGATCCCGGATGTTGCTGCATTATCCATGGGCTTTTCTGTTGAAGATGTATGTTTCAAGTCTTGATTTTCAAACACCTCTAGAACTATAGACCTGCTCCCTTACCGTGTAGATCTTCCTGTCATGTGCTGGAATGTATAAATTATCATCTTGTTTGTCTTGAGGAATGCATGACTTGTCAGAGTGTGGTTTCCAAGCATAGAGCTGTATCAGTCATATGAGCAGCAAAAGGCTGTGCTAGCTGGCTAATTTGAATCATCAGCTATAGAAGGAAGCAAGTCCATGGAGTCCTTACTTCTTCAGCTCCTCTGATATCCAACTGTGTGCTGTATCCTCTAATCCTTGGTCAGGTACTGAGAATATGTGGAAACCACTGTCATTTCTTGCTTACAAGCTGTACATTGGGCTCTGCTCACAAGTATTCTGAAGATTGTGAGAAGTGGCTTTGCTAGGCAGCATTTTGTCAGGTCAGGAAGCTTCTCTGCTGAGCATAGTTAATAAGAACAACTAGATCAGATACCTAGGAAGCAAAACAAAGACTTGAAAAACTAATTCATGGTAGGTTTTTGCATATAGTTTTAGTGATGTCTAAAGAGGGGCATGTGAGTAGGAGCCCTTGGATTGATTTTGCCTGACGAATTCTTTGCTGGGCTTCATCAAGAATGAGTGGCTGTTGAGGCAGTATGTGAAAGCATCTCTAGCAGTGTCTGCATACAGCCAGATACTCAAAGCTACAAGCTGGGATCTTGTCACAGTGCTGGTGGGGGAGACTGATTCCCATTTCTTCCATGCTTCAGCTAAGCAAGAGGTCTGATAATCTGGTTTGAATGCAGGTAGCTTGTATTGTGGAATTTGAAAAATATCTTATTGTCAGTTAATTATGCTTTTTTGGGGGTCATTAATCTAGAAACAAGCTCTTATGAGTAGTAGTCCTAAGAAGTATTATTTTATTTTATCAAGAAAACCCAGTACATCATGTGGTACTGTGTGCATTACATGTAAAGACCTCCAGCAAAACAGTGGGGTTTGGCCCCTTTTGAACACTTAACTTCTGGCATACTGGTCATCTGGAGGTATGATGTGTTTATCATGTAAAAAAATAAATGTTTTGGTATTCACTGTGTCCCTTTGCCAAAGCTTGGAATTCATTTTCTGCGATGGATCTGTAGCATTCTTTAGAAGTAGTTCTCTGTTATCATTATTTTAAATCCTAGAAGAAGGCAGTGAAGGAAGTGTTTAAATTGGTTAAGCCCTGAAACTGAAAGTTATCAGCATGGTCACTAGGGCAGAGATCACCATGTAGACAGCTTCCAACCCTGGTATGGAGAATACTGCAGGGCTCAAACACTCACGTTGTGTTCTACGTCAAGACTGTATTTTAGAAACATAAGCTGACAGTGCAGTAAGTGTACTGTAGAGAATTTAGAATTCTTCATGCATTACCCTGGGGATTCTCAGAAACTTTCCTCCTCTGTTAAGGCAAGATAAAACCAAACTCTTTTTTTTTTATTTTCTCTTTTTTTTTGTCCCTGGTGATCCTTTAAAAGGTTTTTCTTCTGTTTCTTTGAGGAAATACAGATCATAATGTCAATGACATTTAATTCCAAAATCCAAATAAAATGGTTTCATAAAACTTAAGCAAGCAGTGATGTCTTTTACACAAATGAAGAAATCTGTTTGAATTCATTTCAAATAGATGAATTTGTATTTTGTGCCTGGGTAAAACAGCCACGTAGCCTTCACTGTGCTCTTACCACTATTTAACTGCAGTAAACTACAAAGGAATCTTTTGATGGTTCTCTGCCAATTTGTAAGTTTTAGATCAGTATGCTGTTGTTATGATTGACACTCCTCCCTCCCCTCATTTCTTTCTGGTACTGAAAATATCAAGAAGTTAGTGTTTTAATGTGCCTAAACCCATGTCTGTGCTGTTTTGTGAAAGGGCTTTTTCTTGGGTTTATTTGTGGATTTTGTTGGTTTTGTGTTGGTGGTGGATTTAGGTTTTTTTTTTTTTTTATATTCATCCTTCACTTATTAAATGCAGAGTATGATATTTCTAATGTAATTATGGGAATAGCTCCTGATGTATCCAATATGTATAGTGCTTCCTAGTGTAGGCTTTGCTTTGAAGTTACTGGCAGCTTTTAAACTTGTTTCTTCAGGGTTAACTTGAGACAATGTTGTTCAAGATGAAAACGTTCTGGTGTTAACTTACATCCCCATGAAATTTCCAATAGACTGTCCTGCACAGAAATATTAACAAGATAGTAATTTATTTTGCTGTAAGGCGGGGGGAGGATTCCTTGCTTTTTCTCTGTGAAATACAAGGGGTTTTTACTATTTTGTAATAGGACCTTACATGGCCTGGCCTTGCAGTGGGTGATCTGTTTCACAGACCACGAGCTACTGTGCTGGTAACAGTGAAAGGAGTAGACAAGCTGACGTTGCCTGTGAAAGGGATTTCTTACCCTATTGAAAATGTGAGTATCCACGTTTGGAACTTGTGCGTGATTTGGAGACTCCTGTGATCGAATGAGAAGTACATGACTCTGCTCATCAAGTCCTTGATATTCACTTACTTGTTACTTCACTTGAAGTCTACACACCGCCCCATGGAATAATCCATCTGTGGTTGGCTGTGTAGATAAATAATCCAGACTCCTGTACAAGGTAAGAGGCCCTGATGATCACCGAGGGCCTCCTACATTGAATTCAGTAACTTGCTTGACCAAAGTTACTGAAAGGCACCTAGTTTTAATGTCTTTGTGCCAAACAGCAGAGAATCCACTGCTTCCTATTTTAACTTAGTGATTTGTAGTCAGAATCCTTAACTTTTACATTTTTTGCTTCAGTTGAATGTATGTCATAGCATTCTACATGATGTTGATTCTTTGATGTATTGTATCACCCTCTAAGTGGTCTTTGAGTTTTCCTCAAGTACCTGACTCTGAAATACAGCACTTTTTGATTATAAACAATTTGATTATAGTGTATCAAAAAGAATACAACAAACAATATTACATTTACCTGTGACTGTATTTACCTTTTTATTTTTTTCTATGGAATCATCAGTGACAATGTTAAATGGTGTTATTGAATGCTGACACCCTGTTACACACCCCAAGATGAGCTGATTTCACTGCATGATTATTTGTACAGCTATCAGGCAGTCTTTTAATCTATTTTAATCTATTTAAAAATACAATTTAATTGGAATGTTATGTGGCTTTGCATTGAACTCAGATCAAATTCATGGATCTGCTTTCACATCAGCTTTCAAGCACAGCTCAGTACCTCAGGCACAGCTGTATGCTGCCATTGCTGAAATGGTACCTTGGCTGAAACTGGTTTAGCACTGCCTGTGCCTGACTCTGTAGGCAGTGCTAACTTGTGGAAACCTTAACTATGCTTGAAGTCTTCAGTCATGTTTGCACTCGTAACTTTGGTAGAGTTCTGATCTGATGTGTACGTAATGCTTGTTCTCTTTATTTTCTGTTAATAAAAATTAGTATTCCAAAGCATTAGTTGTTTCAGTGAACTGCTGCCATGGCTCCAAAGGAGGTGCTCCAAATGTATGTTGCTGAAGTACTGGTTCTCCAGTATTCAAGAAGAGCTTAAAATGATCATCACTGAGTCCATATTCAGGACTGTTGAGTATACATGATCCTAGCTTACAGATTTAGTAAATGTTGTTAGAAAAAGTGTATTTATGTTGTTTAGTGAATGGAGATGTGCCATTCTGCTTCTCTTCAGATGAAATGCAAAAGCGTTTAGAAAAGCTAACAGTTTGTTAGCCTGCCAATAATGGCACTATGCCACACTAGGATTTCTTTTGTTCATAGTAATTTTTTTTATATGGCTCTTTTCTTTGGTGTTTCATCAGTTGGTCTTTCTACTAGTACATTTTCATTCACAATTTTCTGTGTTTCAGAACTTTCCATTGGCACTAAGATTGGTTCCCCCTTTTGCATTGCCTCTATATTTATTGGCTTTCCTGATAAACAAGACTATACCCTTAGCTTAAGTAATCCTCTTAATTACAGTCATAGCCCCTCAGAGTCCTTAAAAATACATTGTATCTGCCATATATACAAATAAACTGTCTGTTCATAGACACACAGTTCATGTTCTGTTTTGCACACTCGTTATTATCCCTCTGGAAATATTCATACCCTTTGGAAAAATTGGACAACCTCTTTTTGAGCAGACTTGTGTAGTTAAGCAAATGATTGCCTTTTGTATTGTCAGGCTCTGTTTGACCCCAAACTAACTACACTTTGTCTTCCAGGCTGTTCCTTTCAGTCTTGACAGTGTTGCAAATGCTATTCACACTTTGTTCTCCGAGGAAACTCCTGTGGTCTTGCAGCTGGCCCCCAGTGAGGAAGTGAGTATGACTTCAGTTCTGATTCCACATGTTCCGAGTAGGAAACCTCTTCCCCTGTGTGCGGCTGGAGCAAACCCAGTTGATGTATGAAATGGTTTGCATTTGAGAGAGATTGCAAGTATGATTTGATTATTAACTGAAAAAACTAAAAAATAGCCTCTGTTGATACTAAACAATGGCTGTTCCTGCAGAGAGTGTACATGGTGGGGAAGGCAAACTCTGTATTTGAAGATCTCTCTGTCACGCTGCGCCAACTGCGCAACCGTTTATTCCAGGACAACTCCATTCTCAGCTCCCTTCCTCTCAACTCCCTCAGCAGAAACAATGAGGTAAACAACTTTAATCCATTGGAA
>VWZY01011881.1:701629-714821 GCA_013399075.1 Chloroceryle aenea | reverse complement strand
TTTTTTTTTTTTTTACCCACACCCCCCTTGCCTCCCCCCCCTTTGCTTAGCCTGGGAGAGCCCACTCTAATTTTTTTATTGTTTTTTTTTAACTGAATTCTGGGTAGTAAGTTTTAAGTTCTTTTTAAAGTAACTTTACTGAAGTAATTAGCATGTTCTGATTCTGTAGCCTCTTATAAAATACTGAGACTTCCTAACTTTGGTTTCATCAAAGGAAATGCCCATCTCTTTCTTCCTGCCTCTTCCCCCAGGTTGACTTGCTTTTTCTGTCAGAACTACAAGTCCTACATGATATTGCAAGTCTGGTAAGGTGTTGTTGTTTGTTTGTTTTTGGTTTTTTTTAAACACTTGCACATCTTGCATTACAAACTTCAGACATCTTTAAAGGTAGAGAACATGTAACCAGGATACTTGGTAACCAGTGATACATAGTCAAGCGTGTCATCAGTTGGTTGCATCAGTTTAAATGATTCATGCTCAAGCTGTTTGTATCAGCTCTGTCACTGGTGGAAGCAAATGAGAACCTTCATCATCTGTAGTTTCTTTTGTATTGTTAGGTGAGAACAGGGGGAATCCTGAGCTACTGTTTCTCAATACCCAGAGACACAGGGAGAATTGTCATGGAAAGACTCCATAAAGAATTTGCCAAGGCTTTCCTTGTTTTGTTACTTGAAAATTATAATGGTAGTTAAGAACATGTTCCTTGCATTTTACTTCAAAATATCACCATAACATTTTGTCTGAAAAGACCATGGAGTGACTTGTAGAGTGAAGAGTGGCAGTGATAGAAATCTTGGCAGTGATATGGCAGTGATAGAGAGGTGAGCTTTTAATTGTAATCTTTTAAGCAGAAGGCTTCTTATGAACTTGTAACTAAGAAGCTACTGTGTTGTTGCTGTGGTTTAGGGTTTGTCTTGTTGTGGGTTATGTTTGTTTGTTTTTGTTTTGGGTTTTTTTTTGGTGGTTTTGTTTTGTTTTCCTTTAAGCTGCAGCCCCAAGCTACTTATAGTGAAAGAAACAGTCAAGAAAAGCTTGAAAGTTCACCTTATGTGAAGGTCTAGTGAAGAGAAATGAGGCTTTTGAGGAAATGAGGAAGAACAGCTTGGTTTTGTCTTACAGGCTAGAAATTATGCAGTTAGAGTAGATGGGAAGATAGGAACAGATTAAATTCCTTGCTTTCAGAGGCTATTCTTTTGTGCAGGCAAATGTCAGTGCTGCAGTTTCACACCTGTAGAAATGCAAGAATACTCTCATTTGAGATAATTTGAGTTATATTGGTTGGATTTTATGACAGTGGTATGATACTCCTTAAGTAAACTACTTCTCTACATGGGCAACAGCAATGTAGAAGTTGCAACCTGCCCAGTTTTGCAAGGGCTAGCTTCAGTGGAGGGAATACTAGTATCCAGGTATTGTAATTATGTTTTTTTTTTTTCTCAGAGTTATATGGCAATTACAGAGTAAGGACTCTCCTGTGAATAAGTGTAATGTTTCTTTTTAGTGGAGCTCTGTACTCCGTGTATATAGCTTTGTGTTAGGAATAGATGCTATATGACAATCATCTGCTTTCTTCTGTAGATTAAAAAGAAACATCTGTGGATATTTAGTTAAGTTGGCAAGAAATTCCATATAATCAATATGGAATACAACCATGGACAGGAAGGATGGATTAGTCCCAACAAAGTGATATTTGTGAAATGTGTTTTTAAAGTAACCTGTGTATGAATTAATTTCTTTCTGCCTTCAATGGTGTGCCAAAGCTGTCTCGACACAAGCACTTAGCCAAGGATCATTCTCCAGACCTGTATTCTTTGGAACTGGCTGGTTTGGAGGAGGTTGGAAAACGATATGGGGAGGACTCTCGGCAGTTCAAGGACGCTTCCCAAATTCTTGTAGACTCTTTGCAAAAGGTATACTGTCTACCTAAGGAACAAAACTCAGGAGTACTAAGGAAATATTTTCTTATGTTTACTAGTGAGTTAGTATATTGACTGTCTTCTGCTTTGAATTGTCACTCTGTTAGTGATGGCTTGGCCAATGTCTGTTTGGTTTTGCTTGTTGGGTTTTATTTAAATTCAGTTGTTCAGTTATAAAACTGAATGTTACAATTTGTCACTCTGGAACCTGTTGATGTAATTCTACAATGCGTTAGATTTTTGTGTAAAGTAGTAGGAATAGCTTGAAAGCATGTATCAGTGTGACTGGATCTGTTTGGCTTTCCTAAATAATAATCTTGCATTTAAAACCACCAGTATGTCTCTCAAAAACTGGCTCTCAGGTGGAAATATCTTTATCCCAGGGTACAGTGGTTAGTTTTTCTTTGCCCACAGAGGTTTATAAATCTAAATTTCCAAGCCTCTAAAATAACTGCAGTTCATCTGTCAATGTGCTTAGGAAAGTAATTCTTCGTCAGGTTTTATGTAGTCATTAGACAAAATCTTTATTAAGACCAGTCACTTCTGAGAGTTTTAAAAGCATGATGGAAAAATGGAAAAGCATGAATTTGCTAACTCAAGTTAAGTGTTTTCTCTAAACATTACTCTTCAGCCTCTTTGAAGTTAAGTGAATATATTTAAATACTAGATCTATTAGTCTTTGGACCAGTTTAAAATATTTAGGTTCATAGTTTCCCAGTGGAAGGCTGAGAACCTAAAGGTTTCCTTGAAACTGACAGTCATGCAATTGGGAAACTGTATGATAATGGGCTTTTCCCAAAAGGGCTGACAGTGTGAGTGTCAGCCCAGAAAGCACTCATAGGCTACAGTCTGTTGAACAGTGGTCGGGGGGTTTTAAAGAGATGTTCTAAACCAGGTGAAAGTTGCCACTTTATTAGTGGAATTCTAAAACAGTGTAAATTTGTACAACTTTCTGTAAGCTTATTCCTGAAGCTGACATCTTACGGCTTAGTACATCTTACTAACAAAACTCTCCTTTATTCCTGGCTACAGTGTAAGTTTTAAATGAAATCATTTCTGCTTTTCCAGTTTGCAGATGAGATGTTTAATCTGTATAGCGGGAATGCAGTAGTAGAAGTGGTGGCTGTGAAGACATTTAATTCTCCCCTCACAAGGAAGACTCGCTCTATTCTCCAGTCTTCTTCACAGGTAGTAGATGCACATTTTTCTATATCATTTATTAGAAGTGATCCAAACTGCATCACTTATTCACTTAAGTGTAATGGTTTGGGTTTTTTTTCTTAAGGACTAGAATACTGTGATTTAGGTATGAGTGCAAAGAGGTCAGCTTAACCATCTTGATCTGCACTTAATTATATAGTAATTTTGGTTGTAGAGGGCCTCTCAAGGTCACACAGTCCAATGTACTGCTCAAAGCAGGATTAATTTAGGAGTTAGATCTGGCTGCTTAGGTCCTTGTCCAGCCAAGTTCTTGGAAAGTCCATATCTGGAAGTCCCAGAACCTCTCTGGACAGTTTGTCTTAACCAGTTTCCCTGTGAAAATTGTTTCCCTTTTGTCTTGATAGAATTTGCATTTATACCATTTTGTCCCTGCTGCAGTAGTGCGTGCAAGTCCTGCCTCCTGGCTGGGGAAAAAAAATTGTTTTCCTTGACTTGTTGCCTACACTGCAGATACAGTTGCCCTCTGTCACTGTAGGGGCACGCTGCTGACTCCTGTTCACCTTGTCCACCAAGACCTCCAGGTTCTTCTCTGCAGAGCTGCTGCCCAGCTGGTCAGTCCCAGCCTGTGCTGTCAGATGGAGTTACTCTGTCCCGGGTGCAGGGCTTTGTGTTCATCCTAACTGAATTTCACACAGCTTCTATTAGCCCATTCCTTTAGACTCCATTAATGTCAGTCACATAATCACTTCTGCATTTTGTGCCCTAGCATCAGAATTGTCTAGACAAAACTGCATCTCTCCTATTCAGATTGCTCAGATGCTTGATGTAGTCAGAATACAGCTTCTGTGCAAGCTAACTTGAAAGTAATTCACATTCTCTTTCTTACAGAGCGAAACAGAAAATCCATATAACCTTGCCTATCCATATAACTACAACTACTCTGTAATCTTCAACATTATTCTATGGATGATGATAGGGCTTGCTTTAGCTGTGATAGTTATCTCCTACAACCTCTGGAACATGGATCCTGGGTATGACAGCATTATTTATAGGATGACAAATCAGAAGATAAGAATGGATTGAACTGCACCATATTTCAGCACAAGGAAGTGAAGACTAAAGTCTCCGTTAAACTATGTGGAAAACAGATATTCAGACATGGTTAATTGTGGAAATTTTTTTAAGGTGTATTTTTCCCCCTCTCAAGCCTATTTTCAATGTTAGTTGTAGCACCAGGTGGGATTTAGAAATTGAAATCTGCTTGTTTAAAAAAACCAACCAAACAACAATCCCTCAAGTAATTGTTATTCAAGTAACATCATTCCACTTTTTTTATCCTATGAGTTTTTGCAATGCCCTGTACTGCCTGTGACTGTGTGCAAAACAGATAAACTGAAATTATGATAGCAACATGTTGTTTGAAACTTTTACACTGGAAGATTAGGAATTATAGCTAAATTGTTGTGTTGTATATTATGAACCAGTTGTAAATGTTTGATGTAAATATTTTTAATGGCTATATGTAACTTCAGAGAGGATAGTAATTATTCTTTAGTAAAATACTAAATACAGAAATATTTCTACAAGGCTACGATTCTAGTGGCACAAATAGCATTTTGATCTCAAGTTGATGGCTCAGATGTGAGCTGTAGACAGAAGGATCCTTCACCTAGAACTGGAATGATTTGGAGGTAAGTAACCCTAGTGTGGCTGGCCTGTACAGTGGAGAGTCTATAAATATTGCAGTAGCACCAGTCTGGTCATGGTCTAATGTTACGTACAATTGAAAGTTCCTGTTATGATGCTTCATATTCCTTCTATTTGTGTTGATGTTATTACAAAGAAACAAAATTAATTCTTTTGGTAAGAATGGACCAACTTGATCTAAATATACCTGGATTATAGTCTTGCTTCAGCCATTAAATAAAACAACGAACGGTCGTTCTTGAATGCATTTACTCTTTGTGGCTTCATAGGTGTGACTGCTTCTCTTCAGTATTAGCTCAGTTAAATAGAGCCTCCTGTATGTAACTGTGGGTCTAACTCTGTAACACTTTAGTTTTAATTGTCTTTCAGTAGCAGATGTTGGAAGAACACCTTGTATGGATTAATTTTCCTAAACCAAATACTGAGTGTGGTTAAAACAAGTGGCTAATCTCTGGCTTGAATCTTTTTTAGAATTACCTACTTTTTGGAAACTCATCTGCTGTTGTGGTAAAAGGAATTCTTTCAGACAACAGCAATGTGAATGGAAGCTACTTTTTTTCATCTTGTTGTCCCCTAATATGCTTAACTTTTCCTGCTGTTAAGAGAGATTTATTCCACTTTCAGAAAAGATCTGCTCATTGAATTAATTTGTCTTATTTACTGGGAATGTCAGATTTCGATGGGTTGAAGTTGTTTGTGCCTTCGAGATCCTTCATGTTGAATTGAGTAACATGTTGCAGCTTCGCCCAAGTTCAGAAAATCCAGTTTAGTGTAAGTTAAAATAATTTGAAATTACTTTTAAGGGCATTAAAAGTAAATCTGTGTGATGAAGATCAATAGATAGAAAGGAAGAGTTGCACAGTTTCTCTGACAAGAATGTGCAGCTTAATTATTGAACATTCATCTGATGAAGCTGTTCAACTTCATTACTAAAATAATTAAAATACAGCTCTATCATCCTGTTTGATAGATGTGAACCCTAAGGTTCACAGTAAGTGAACAAATATGTGGCAGTCTGTTGTTTTAAATGTGACCGCTCTGAAATCACTTCATATGGAAGATAATACACCTTTTTCAGGTGAAGGCAAATTGGGATTTGTCCTTCTCCTTTAAGGAAATCACAAACCCCATGTCTTTAACATCTAAAGTGGCTATCCATGAGTGGGCGGCTGCCTGCATTGCTGTCACCATTGAAGTTGTACTTAGGACAGCAACTCTTGGTGCTAGGGTGTTGCTATTCAATTTTCTATAAACAATTGTTAACTACCACTACCCATCAGGTTTAGAAACTGTTAGAAAAAAATAAGTTTCTTGCTCAAGTAAGGGATGGGGACTGTCGTGTGTTGTTTATTTCCTCTTCTGTGGGCCCTGAACCATATTCTTAAGAATTTTCATCTTTGTAGAGGAGGGAGAAGGAATCCACACAAATATTGCAGGACAGAAAAGGAGGCAGATCAATGAAAATGAAACTAAAGGATTTCAAATCTAGAAGAACAAAAGGCAGTGGAACGAACAAGGAACATTTGTCCTGTCCTGCTAATAATGCATGGCGTTGTTAAGGAGGAACTACATGAGGAACTACATTTATTTGCACAGCACTGAGCTAGAAAGGGCTTCCACATCTGCCAGTGTGAAGGCTGGAGGAGAAATGAGCTAGTGTATGCAGAGGCCCTATTCCTGCAGGATCAGGGCTTGTATGTTGTGTGTCACTGGCTCAGTGATCAGAGCCTCCCAACAATTCCCTCTGTGCAGAGCTAGCACAGGTGCTGGCACTGCTGCTGACAAACCCTCTCCAGGTTGCTTGCAAACACGGTCCACAGCAGGCCTCTGAACTGGGACCGTTCCTGGGCAACTCTTTGGGCTTGCTCTAAGTGACTCCAGTCTGGTCCCATGACAAATTTGGGTCCTTCAGCTGGTGTCATTTGGGTGTTTTTGTGAAGTATCTCTTGTAGTCAGTGGAGCACTAGCAGATATTACAACACTCTGGAAAGTGTTGTAATAGACTTCTCAGAGACATGTGCCCTTGCACAATGCAGCTTCTGTGAAATCACTGCACTGCTCTCTTTACTCAAGACTTGTGCAGCATGTGCCCTGCCTGACCAGCAGGGAGGTACAGGATACAGAAAGCACAGGCGGTCACATCCCTCTCAGATAAACAGAGCAGAAACCGAGAGAGGGCATGAAGCAGTGCATCCAAATAGCTGGCTTCAGGGAACTCTCCTGCTTGAACTGCTAGAAGAATCAACTACTACAGATAGTGTCTGTCTGTGATAGGCCAGAGATGGGACTGCTGAAAAGCTATCTAAAGCCAGGAAGGGATAGGCAGTGGTCTGAAACTGTAGAGATTCTGATAGATGCCTGTAATAAAATTATCAGGAATTCTTTCCTAGAATAGGTCAAAAAGACATGCATAACTGCACCTGTACTCATGAGTGGTTGAAGACAGCTTTTAGAATACAAATCCCATCCTTAAAACAGGGACTTCCCTCGCCACTGTGCTTTCAGAGTTTGAAGAGATTCTTACATTGCTAAAGAAGAGCTTCACGCTAAAGGCCTCTGGTAATCAAATTTAGTAATGCCATCAATGTCACCCAACATCACCAAAAGCACATAGCTAAGTTATGGCATGAATACACATCATAAAATATTTAGAATGCTTCCTAAGAGAAATAAAATTCATGGTTATACCAAATGTTTTTATAAAGGCAGTAAAATTCCACTTTATTTATGCTCCAGTGCATGAATTTATGATGACAAATTTACATGCCCTTAATCTAGTGAGCATATGCTTTTCATTAGGCAACAGGGATAGAATCAGTATGGCTAAGATAAATTCCTATTAATTTAGCTGGTAGCTCACAGCCAACACTGAGAGGTCACTGCCTTGAAAGGCTTCAGTTCTGCCAACCTACTTACCTGATCAACCTCCATTTTTAAAGTACTTGCTTAAAATGCCATGGTCAAAGTACCCAAGGAATTGATAAAAAAAAGTCTGTCACAGTACCCATGTAATCAATTACAGATTTGGAATGCAGCAGAGCCAAATGGGAGCTCTAACTACATCCTATAGTAAAGTATCAATCAAAATCTTGACTAATGTACAACACCAGTTCGGAAAAAAAACCAACCTTTAAGTGATCAGACAGCTCTCAACTCTTATTTCTGTCATTCTTGGTCTCTGCTGTAGAAAAAAAAAAAATAAAAGAGAAAAATAAACCCATAAAGCCAGCTGTACCAATTATTTTCAACTGACCTATCTGAAATGTTTCAGCTAGTCGAGATAGCCAAGAGGAGGCAGCTAGACTCCACAGCCAGAGCTCCCCATAGCTGAGCTGCCACCTCCACAGCTGCTGGAGCACCTCTAGCTGGGGCAGCCAACCCGAGAAAGTCATCAGCTTCGCAAACCAGAGCAATAGTGTGATGTTAAGTCATGTTGTTGAACGTGCAGTTCTGCCATCTGGAAATCTTGAGCTTATTATATATATCCTTGGGAGCAGAGAGGCTCTCTTTCATGTCTGAATGTGGTCTTACTGCCAAGGGAAATGAGTCAGTAGTTCTGGATAACCTGGAAGGGAAATCTGCTAGAAAAAGGAAGAGCAATCAACTGTCAGCCTTGCAGAGAAGCAGACGGGGTGAGGGGGCATAACTGAAAACCACTAAATCTAAGAGAAGCTCTCTCTGTAGATTGGTCTTGATGTCTTTTGTGCACATCTTGCATACATACACACAGAGTTGTAGTGGTCTTTAGAAATGAAATGTTGGAAGAAGTTTCACCTCTATTAGAAAAAAATCACTTTTATTAAAAAGTGGAAATATTTTAACATTTTTTTCCATATTTTAAAGGAGGTGTGTTTTTTTTTTTTTAAGAAAAAGTATGCTCAATATTTTGTAAAAAATGAGGATTTATAAAGTCAGTTGACTAATAGGAATACATCCACCTCAAATGAGGTCTAGTAAAAACATCTGCAGGAGGACTATGTCCATACCACTAACATCCCAGAGGTGATGCTATCAGAAACTGGCTTTGATAGGTGTTACTTTTGGAAAAAACAAGTGTACCAAAAATAAACACAAGTGATTCAGGAAAATAAGCATGCCAGGACACAAACAGCACCATAGTGGCCTCGGTGTCAACCTGCAGCAGAGCAGTCACTTTAATTTCACCTGTCCCTATTAGTGCTTTTTATCCACTAAAGGGAATACAGAAGGAGTCACAGGGGCCAGGCACACGAAAAAAATGGTATCTCCCACAGGCAGCTGATGATGCCACAGGACTCCTGGCCAAGCCTGTGGTTGCCAGCTGTCTCTGTCCTCTTTCCTGACTTTCAGAGAGCCCAGGCACACAATCTGCCCTGTAGAGCCCCCATGCTTCTGGGCACCGGCATCCCCCAGCCCACTGCCAGCTACTCACACTTCCCCATGGCTCTGCAGAGAAACAACTTCTATCAAATGGCAGTGGAAAATCTGAGGCTTCAGAAACTCACTTCAGACCAGTGCTCCCTCGAAGTCTGTTATCCCTGGCATCACAGGGCAGAGCTAGACCTTCCTGTGCTCCTAGCGAGGAGCTAGCTGCCAGGAACATGCTCCATCCCAGGAGCCTTGCTTGGGAAAGCAGCTTCTGACATGTTGGGATTGTTTCAGCCTGGAGCAGAGAAGGTTCTAGGAAGACCTTATTATGGCCTTTCAGTACTAAGAGCGGGGCTGTAAGAAAGATGTGGACAATCTTTTTAGCAGGGCCTCTTGCGTCAGGACAAGGGTTGATGGTTTTAAACTAAAAGAGGGTATGCTCAGCTTCCCTGCCTGAACCCACCAGGTTGTGGCAATGCTTCGAGGCCACATGGCACATTTCCTTAGGGTAGGGAAGGGCTCCTCACTTTTTTTTTTATTAGCTTCAGTGACCCTGACAGGGATTAGACATTGGGAAGGCAGACTCATCCCCAGGCATGGCAGAGGAGAGGGAGAGGACCTCTTATCACCTAGGCCTGCTATGCTCTGGGAGCTGCCTGCCCCAATGTCAGCAAAACCCCTTCCCACCTCCAACCTTCCTAATAGCACATCCTTTTGTTTGTAGTTTCTGACAAATTCTTCCTTTAGCCTGTGCTCTCCAAAAGAAGGCCTCAGGTGCAGCTACAGCTCCCCTGCTCTGATAGTTGCAGCCTCATTAACACCCTTTTAAAGACATGTGTGGTGATGGGGAAACATGGGAGGAATAAAAGCCTAGACATGATGCTTTCCCATCCCTGTGAGCACCATGTTCCACACAGCAGAGACCATTTTCCCCATAGCACTTGCCTGTGCCAGTTGCTCCTGACTTCCTGCAGCGGGTCACCAGCAAAGCCTGAGGGGACAGTCCTGCTCCGTCGGGCTCTGCCTTCACCACCTCCAAATGCTATTTCAAGCTGTCCGGGCCTAGGCTGCTGTAGCTTTCTGCATCCGTGCTGCTCCGCACAGCCTCCACCCAACAGGCCTACAGCCCTTCCTCACTCAGCATCTCTTATCTTTCAGAGCAGCAGCTCAGCGTTTCCTGTAAAGTCTATTAACGTGGGGTCATTTCCCAGAGAAGTTAATTACTACTCTGGAAGAACGTGAGGGGCTAGGAGTGCACGGGGAGAGTGTCACGCAGGGCAGGGGCAGCACAGCACTGCTTCCTGAGTGCGTGATGCTCCTGAAGGCAAAGTTAAGTCTAAAAAACATTTCCCCCACAGATTTTGATCCACCTACTGAATGCCAGCAGCTGTTGGAGCGTCCCAGGAAAAGCACCACATATTTGAAGGTAACATGATTTAGTCAACATGATTTGATCTAAATATGGAGCTCTCAATTATATTGCTATTATGGGGTTTCCCAGCAGTCACAGCTTTGTAACTACCATCTATATGCTATGTACAGTTAATACATTTCAACAACATATTCACTTATTGAAATACATCCTTACCTTAAAAGCATTTGAAATTCTTTGGTACATGGAAAATTTGGGCCAGGGGAACAACTAAAACCACTTGAGCTAAAACAACCAGTATAGCACAACTTCTGAAGGAACACCTTTGACAGTTTAATCACAAAACTGATTAAAATGACCTGAATATTGTCCTTGTAGTCTAGCTGCTATTTTTCATAAAGAAAATTTTGCTTTAAAATGCCTGCCAACTAGAACACCCTTCAACTAACAGATGAAACTGAGACAAACTATTGCACTTGAAAGAAAAACAGCTTCTAATTTTATGAATCTTTGTTTCATCTCAGATGCTTATTATCAGAACTCGTTTCCTGCAGTCTTTGTAAACTTAGTTGAAACATCTGCAGACTCAAAAGCAACCTGCAGGACACCCAAAGGCATAAGGATGGCAACAAAGTTAACTTATTTTCCAGGAAAAAAATAACAAACAACAAAAAGCCAAAACCTCACCTTGAATCAGCTCCTTGTCTGAGTGTTACTAGGGCTCAAAAAAGCTTCTCCCCTCTATTCTAGACTGAAAAAAACCCTTTAACATGATCAGTATTTGTTACTGGGAAAGCCACAAAATCTATTGCTATCATGAGATGACTTTTCAGACAGTTGAAAAATTGCACTCCCCTTTGACGCTGGCTCTCATTGCTAGGGCAGATCCGTGGAGCAGTTCAGAACTGCTACTTTTCTCTGTATAATTCAGTTTCTCTCACCCCGTGCCAAAGGCAGTTTGTCAGAAACAATCTACAGGTACTGAAGCATGTGGAGTCACTGTAGCACTTCTAATGAAAGCAATGGACAACCAAAGCTCCAGTAATGGTGAAAATCTACACCTTTTTGACACCTTTATTCATAGGGAAAGAAGCATTGTGACAGTTGTAGGGGCAATGGGCAACCTTAAACCCAGCAAGGCAGGCTGGAATAGACCTACTAAAGGATTTTTAAAATTACTTGAAAATTTACCCCAGCTGAGCAGGGAGCTGACAGAGCTCTGTAAAGGGAGCAAGACAGCACAGCAAAAAACTACTCCTGCAGGAAGTCAGGAAACTAACTTGAACTCAATAAAACTGAGAATACTGACCCATGAGACAAATGGTTAAATGACAGAGTGATTCCTAAGGATGGAAATTTTCTTCATGTACAAGAGCCTCCAGTCATCACCGACAAAGTCGTCTACAACATCCAGTGCAGAAGTTAAAGGTGAGGCTGTTTCTTTTTTGGATCAGCATCTCCGATTTCATGGCACACAGTTCAGGCTTCTACCTTATCTGCCTTTAAAGTAAGACAGGTAAGAGTCTACTGGTACAGAGCTGTCTCTGCAAACTCCATGATAGATGACAAAGATTCTTTCTTCCACTAAACTTTGGTTTTGGGACAGAACAGATGTAGTTCCTTATGACTGTAAGAAATGAAGCACTGTTTTAAATCATTACTGGTTATTTATGCAATCGGGAAAACAAACCAACCCTGTTTTCCCATGACTTGGAACAAATCAAATCCCTGGAATAGGTAAGGTTGGTTTGTTTTGGGTGCTTTTTTTTGGTTTTGGTAGATTTGGTTTGGGGTTTTGCTGGTTTGGGTTGTTAGCAGCATGCGTGTGTGTGTGCCTGTGCAGAAACAAGCTCACATACTGAGATGGCCAAGTAAATGTGAATAAAAGACCTGGACCAGTGGCTACAGTGGAGAGGAGTAAAGTTTAAGATTATACAACATCCAGTTTAAGATTTTTTAATCCAGTTTATTAAATATTGCTTTTTGGGGACATGTTTACAACAAGCCCAAATAAATTGTTTAAGGATTCAAAGCAGTCATATTAAAATACAGCTTCAATATAAAGTTTGTCACAGTTTTACAGTATTCAAAAATGACAGACCTGCCTTAAAAAAAGACTATTACACCAAAACATAAGAAAAAACAGAAGAACAAACAAGTTTGGCATTTTCATAATCTTTATAGTATAAAACAGAATATTAAATCTATGACCAGCAAGCTGATACTTCAATCTATGACCTAGTCCGAAGTGTCTCCCATTAAAACACACTATACAACAGCACTATACAAAAGTCGTGGTGATACTCATTTGATGAAAGTGCATCCCTGAAAGTTTGCCAGTTTATTATAGTCAGCTCTTAAAAAAAAAAAAAAGTTAAAATTAAAACGTCCTCTTTTAACCGAAGGCTTTACTATTTATTTAGTTAGTTAGTTAGATATTTTTGTTTTGTTTGTTTTGGGTTTTGTTTTGGGTTTTTTTGCTGTTTTGTCTCACTCTCAGCCTTCTTTTAAAAGTGTCTAGGGACGCCCACCAGGGGGCAGCGTAAGATTAACCATCAAATCACGAACAGCCGCAAATATTGTGCATTCACCTGGAACAGGGAAAAAAGACAGGTTAGCATCGCGACATCGACCCACCGACCGACCGACCGACAGGCGGACAGACCGACCGGCCGGGCGCCACCCTGCC
>VWZY01011881.1:686216-701610 GCA_013399075.1 Chloroceryle aenea | reverse complement strand
GCAGCAGCGGCAGCGGCAGCAGCGCCCTGAGCAGCCTCCACCCACTGCAGGCAAGGGGGGTCACCCGCCCCCACTCGCCGCTCTCCACCTCTCCAGGGGTGTCAGGGGTTGTGTAAGGATTTTAGCTGAGGGAGCTCTGGCTTCCCCAGCAGGACCGCTCTTGTTGGTCGTGAAATGGCAAGCAGCTCTTAACTTATAATGGCTTTCAAATGTCTGATTGAGTCTACGCCAGAATTTATCATGTGGTGCTGTGATCCAAATTTTTCTGTATGTTATAATTAAAAGCACTACATCTTATAAAGAAAAAAAAAAACAAACCAAACCAATAAATAAACCTTTTTAAAGTTCTATTTGTACTGATTAAGAGCAGCAATGAAACATTTCAAAAGACTAGAGTCTGAAAGAGCTGGAAGATGTTTTCTGCCCTAAGCCTAGTTTTGGAAACATTTCTAATTCCAACACTGGGCAAAAGTCAGAAATCTGTTTCTTTCATCCAAATTATGCTGGCTCTACCCTTGATGTCTAATCTGCAAAATAAAATACTGAGCAAATGGACTTTTGTTTCAAACAGCTGAGCGCTATCTAACACAGAGAGGAAAAACCAGCTGCAGCCGTCTCCAGTTTTGAACACCAGCATTTTTTCACAAAAACATTCTGAAATAGCTTAAAAAGTTAAAATGGAGAGAATCAAGAGGGTTTGATTAGAGCAACAACAGGTGAATTAGTATTAGGCAGCTGTGACTTCCATCTATCGTTTCCTGTTAAAAGAATACAATTAAGAGCTACTACTGCGCCCTGGTCACTGTGGGCTGATTTTTTCCTGTATATTTCAAGAAACAGCTATTGAAAGACATTGAATTTTGTTGCTGAAAGTGCAACAGTACAAGCAAAGAGGTTGGAGCAGAGCCTGTTGGGATGCATGAATCCTTACTGCCAAACCAGGGGTTCCCAGGATTATTTTGGGCAAGTCATTATTGTAACAAAGCTGCCAATCTGGGCTAAATACCATCCACTGCATTGAGGAAAATCAGCAATGAAAAATGCATAGTCGTGAAGTGCTTTAGGAAATACCACAAGTCCCTTGAGGTCTCTTAAGGGTCACCTCTAGCATCCGTAGGGACTCCCATTTCCTGACCAGATTGATGTCTATTACATAACACAGGTTGCAGACTTACAGCTCAGGTTTAACCCTATTGTTCCAGGGCGCTGATCCCATCTCAGTTCATATCATTATTTCCCCAAAATAAAATACTGTTTTTCCCCACGGAGGTATAGGTAAGGTGATCTCAGAAAGACAGGGTACTCACACTGAGTCAATGTTTTACTGTTAAACACAGCAGAATGTGTTTGCCCACAGATCTGAAAAGAAAACTCTTCCGAAAGAACTTACTTTTCAGGCACTAACATTTTATTAAGAGGAAAATTAAGCTGAATACAAAATACTTTCTCACAAAGAGAGAAAGGTAAAAAAGATACAGCCAAAACGAGGCAACACTGATTCCAGGTTACAATGAAAGTGCCAGTAGTATCATACGTGCATGATGGGAAGCCCTGCTCCTTTCTGACTGAAACAGTGAAAAATTCACTCAATGAAGCAAACTGCA
Source organism: Chloroceryle aenea (assembly GCA_013399075.1). NCBI lineage: Eukaryota > Metazoa > Chordata > Aves > Coraciiformes > Cerylidae > Chloroceryle > Chloroceryle aenea. Next base: position 700,006 of record VWZY01011881.1, on the reverse strand, counting down.
ATTAGTGCAGAAGGGCTAACACAGGTAGGAAAATCCTGGGTACAGCACAAAAGCATCAGAGGATAAAGAATATGCATCTGGGATTCCCCATGTACCGCTGTTGTAAAAAAAAGTCTCCCAATTATCTGCTTTCATCTGTTGGCTGTCCTATCACCTTTCAGTGGCAAAGATAAGAAAGTATCTCTTCTCTGTGACTGGGTACAATAATGTTACGTTTTGACAGCAAGAACATAGGAAATTGCATTTCAAGTGTCCTCAGAGAATATTCTACTTTGCCTGGGTGGTGGAAGGAACAACTAAGTAAATCCATACAGACACATTCTTTCTTTTAGAACTAAGTCAGATAAAAGACTACTAGGAGTGTCCTCTGCTCAGTTTGCCACATCCTTCTTTGCCTGGATAAGGTCCTGCTTAGGGCCACAAGCTCTTTTTATATGCATTTTTTCCCCCTGTCTATACTTTGTTCCCTGTACCACATTCCTGAACTACTTCAAAACTTGTGTGACAAAAATGTTCTATCCTGACCTATCTAATGATCTTCAGAAGACATCTCACCTGGGATACTTGAGCAGCTTTGACAATTACTGCTGCGGTATTTTGTGGAGAGTTCACCTTAAGCACAACTTAGTATAATAACAAACAGCAAAACAAGTATCTTCTACCCTTCCCCACACTAGGAGAACTCATGGGAAAGCACCTACCAAAAGAAGCACCCGAAGTTTAGTTAACCTATCTTGAAATAAGATTGCTATACAAACCACAGCTCTGTTGTTTGCAAACAACAGAACTCTTACAGGTACACCCACGTACCCTCAAGGCGATTCTCTCTCCTGTTTGCCTACACTATCACTCTATGCTAAGCAGAAAATGCATGTTAATTTAAACCTCATTACAACTTTCAGAAATGTATGCATATCCACACCAATTTAAGATAAACATTGCTTGTGTTCTAGCAATAAAAATAAACCACCAAGTATAGTTAAAATTACGGCATAATGAGATGAATAATTATACAGAATAGAAGTAGAATTCAGCCTCTGGATTCACAACTTCAGTGTCACTGGGTGATTGGAAAAAGGCTTTGTTCTTCAGTGTGTTACTACAGCAGAACTGAAAGTTATTGCTCTTATGAGCCATCTGTGCAATAGGACCCCAAACCACTACTAGCAGACAACATGCTGCCCAAAGAACCTGCTACTGTTGTTCAGTGTTTCAGGTATTTTTTTTCTACGAAAAAAATATTAAAACCACCACCACCACCAAAAAGCTCATGACAAATGAGGGAAAGCAAAGCACAAGGTTGCTCACAGTGCACTACCTACAGGCCAGCTAACATTCAGAAGAACCTATGTAGCTCAAACACTTCACAGCACGCTTGGTGGACGGAACTGTATGCGCCTCTGTTAGTGTACACACTGACAAAGGAGTATACAATCACTCCAATTACTTTTTAATCATTCACAGCACGTAGACAAGTTCTGGTAACTATTTTAACATCCCTTTATATTCTACCATTAAGCTCAATAACTTTGTAATCAACCGTGAAAACTGACACTTGACCATAGCATATCTCTTGTGACTCATTCTGGGCCCGTTTGCTAAAAAGAGTGACTCCTGCTGTGCAGCAAGAGCTGGGCCAACAAGAGGTGCAATCTATCACTTGGGCAGAACAGCAAAGTCTGGCCTGAATCGTCAGTGAAACCTTCTGCTGTGTTGCCAGTACTTGCTATTAAATTATGTATTGCCTGTCACATCAGGAGTTTGTAATCACTAAAGAAGTATGATAGAAACCAAGAAGAATTCAGACTTAAGAGAGGTTTAGTTACACTGGAGATTTGTCACAGATGTCTGGGTGAAGAGAATATATCTACTGGACATGTACAGTACCTGGTCGCGGTGAATTCAGTTCAGCAAACCTCTTTAGAATATTGCTAACCATCATTGGAGCAGCAACAGAAGAGTTCTGCTGCCTGGGAATGTCAGCTTGTTGCGTTGTACCCGAAGCCATATCATAAATAATTGGGACAATAATGCTAACAGCTTCCTGTGGGACTGTTGTTTTCTGTGTTAGCTGGAGCTGTGGGGAAAAAACAAAAGAGTGTTGAATTGAATGACCACATAATTCACAGTGCAACTTCTAATACAGTTAAACATTCTAGTCCTACAGACAGCATTCACTGCCACCCCCTCAGGCTTCAGACATCAGTTCTGTAAGAGAGAAGTTATCACGTGGGCTACTTTCTTCTCAAAATCACCCTACAGTGAGCACTGCCTCACGGATGACGCTGATATAGATTTGTTCTAACATCTCATTCCTACTCCTTTTCCTGAACCACTAATGTGCGTATCACTTAATCTAGGTGGTTAGCACCTCAAACAAGAACAAAACACCCAGGAAGTTGAGCATTCTAAGATACTTGCAGCCCAGAGGGAGCTGAACTTTATATACCACCAGTAACACTCTAATAACACAAAACAAGAAGAGTTGCTGTGCTTTTACAGGAGGGAGAAGAGGAACACTAACCAAAGTAATTACAGAAGAGATGCACGCAAATCAGGCTTCTAAATGGCAGAGCATTTTTAGCTATTGCTGTTGTCAGATATAGCATGCTTATGTTTCACTACTAACCCATGATGATTTCAAAGAGATGCAGCCCACGAAATTTTCAAACAGATAGCTCTACTTACAAAAAACAACATTTTGGATTTCAGCACAACAGCAGGTGTTCCTGGGGGTGCAATTGGTGGTGCACTGGGAGGAATTGTTAAACAAAACTGCACATTCCATTTCAGCTGACTTGCCTGATCAGGGAACTGTTTAAAAAGAGCAGCACAGAGAAAGAACAGCAAAGATCTCACATCAGTGGCATACATGGCTAAGCGTTAGAAACTAGAACGTGTCTCCCTAGCTAAACTTGAAGGTGTTTCCAGGTTTAGCATAAGTTGGAATTACTCTGAAAGAACTGAGCATAGGGTAAACAAGAATGCAATTAGAAAAATTCCAGCCAGCCCATGCATGTGCCCATTGTGCAGTAATGTGCCTGCAGTTTCTCATAATCATCAGTTTAAAGGAGAAATTTGGGGACTTTGTAGGACAGCTAGTAGTAAAATGAAAAATCCATTACTGATACTAAACAGCATATATAAAAATCCAAAGTAGTGTATGTCTTTATAGAGATAATGATACAGCACCTTTTATTTATTTATGTATTTTAAAAATACCATAGCTGAAGTTGGGTGAGCTAAAGAGTGGTTGACTTACCAGCTCAAGTTTCATGATGTGTACACAGTCCCTGAGAATATGCGTCGGAGCCCCTAGTAATTTTGTGAAGGCTATTAGGGTGTTTGCTTTGAAAGGTGGTCCTGCAACCTAAAGAGAGATGCTATTTAGTAGTGCCTGTTTAGATAAAAGTTATATTATTTAATATGGTAAGCAGAATGAACAGCTGTTATTTTGATATTTTGCAGCCCTTACACATGCCAATGGAAGTCAACAGTACCACTCAAAACACCACCAGAGATTAAAAGCAATGCACAAAAATTTAAAAGTTGATGATTTGAGTACATACCCTTGTTTCAAAGAACTTCTCTAAAACTTGTAATTCCTCTGATTTCCACTGTCCTGTGTTTTCAGGTGTTACTTTTAGTTGCAAGGTCTGGTTGGTCTTGGGATTGAGAGCAACCCTGCACTTTAGTGCCTCTGTCTTAAACATAATTACTCCTGGTTCATTGGAGTTTATTAACTGTAGCTGCATAAAAATAAGTATCACATTCAGTCATTTGTTAAATAGCATGAACACACACACACACACTTTCACTCCCAGAGGAGCCCTCTTTCCAGAAAGAAACATGGGATATCTGTATACAGGTAAAGTTGCTTTGAGAATGAAGCTTACTCAAGCTTTCGCTTTATGCTGTCACTGAATCAATGCCCAAGAAGTGAAGAGGTGTACATTGTCTGTCCCAAACCCCAAAGCAACATTCATGACTATTTCAGTTATTGTCAACTATTATCTAATTTCCTGGGCACTCTTGCCAAGTAGTGCCATCCATAGTAACCCTGTGGCTGTTCTAGTTAACTCCCAATGGACGTCATAAACTCACAGAAGCCATGACTTCTGAAAAACTGGTCATCTAGTCTTGCTATCATACCATTTATCAAATTTCACCTGACCCAACAGGCTTTCCACTTCCTATTTGTGTGGAAAAGATGTGGAAATGGCAAGACATTAGATGGCAAGATTTAGAAGTGTAGTACAAGTCCAACCGCAAATACTTATATCTCAGGTAATTCTGTTCATGCCTGATTTGAAAGACATGGAGTACAGAAGCACAAAACCAGAACAGTTGCGAAGTCATACTCACAGGTCAATATTCAAACAACCTAATCCATACCGTTTCCTGTTGTATGATCCTCTGAAGATGCCTCCTCATAATAACTGATCCAAGGAATCTCTCAAGAGGGGAGCAAAGATAGCTGCCAGCTAGTCCTGGCACAAGCCCAGGGGTAGGAGAGGGCAACAGCAGAATATTCAAGGCACTGTGGGTGAGGATTGTAGGTATGGATGCAGCCCAGGAGCGCTGAGGTAGTTTACGAGGTGGAGGCATGCTAGTTGGCATGGCTTGGGAACCTGTTGATACGGATAAAGTACTTGCAGTAAGGAAGGATTTAAGCTGAAACGTACCACACGCATTCACTTTATTCGCTGTCACTATACAAGCAATGAGCTCTCTGTGTCAAGGCTTAATTCTTCTTGTTTAAAGAATTTGTCTGTCTAGTGATAGGCAACAGGCAGTGTCAAAGGATTAGAGTTTAGACCCTCCACCCATGCAAAGAGTCTCAGTAACATTAAAATCCTCCTCCCTTTTCCTCTTTCTGCAGCATGCCAAGAGATAGCAGGTTTGTACAACAAACTCAATGAGCTGTAAAGATGGCTTAATCAGTCGTGCAAGAGCAGCATTACAATTCCATGATGTGAAAAGTTAGTATTTGAGTAGGCAAATACGCCTATCATTGCTATCATTCCAAAGAATTTTCTCTCAGTCATGGAGCTCAATACTTTAAGACTAACTTCTGCAGTGCAACAAGAGGTACCAGTCCTGATGAAGTGTATGCTGTATGATTTAACTCGTTTTCCAATTTGTTATAGAAGATTTGGACTTGGACAGAATAAAGGCTTGATTTCCTTAGATATTTTGCTGCGCAAGGGCAGTCAGGACTGTTAGGCTGACACACAAAACTACCAAAAAGAACAGAACTAGAAATGTTAAGCATGAGTGTTTCACAGTCATAACACTGATAAAGAAGCCTACTTGTTCCAGCTCGTGGGGAATGAGAGGCATCTGGGACAGGAGAATGGAGGGAAGGATTGGCTGGTGACATTCCAGGCATCCGTGCTGCTGGTGATGGACCAGAGACCTGAGGAGATCCTGGCCAGTTCCCTGCACGCTGACTGGGTGACATCATGGTGTATGGTGAGCTTGGGTCTATGGTACCTACAGATGTTACAAGACCATTATTATTTTAATTTTTTTTTCTTAATTACAAGGTTTTTTAATCTAGAAATGTAAAAAAGGCTTAAAAAATCTGTAAAGAGTGAAAGTGTTTGCAAGTTTTTAGACTACACTTTACAACCCTGTTTAAAATGTAATGGGGGGAAAAATTAATATATAGATTCAAAGGTTTTCTGGTTATATTTTAAAAAATGTTATTTTAAAAAATGTAAAGTAGAATTGAATACTAAGGCAAGTTGGCATGTCCAACACATAACAGGGTCTAAACTAGAAAGAGCTCTTACCTATAAACTTGGATTTCTACTGCTCCTTAGCAAATTAAAACCTCACCTGGATTGCTGCTTATCTATTCAGTATCTTGCTGTTACCCCTGCAAACCTATCTTTGGTTTTGTACTCCACTAGAAAGACTGATCAGAACAAGCTTCTTAAACAGCTTATTCTGTATCTATCTCACCTTGTTCATCTTTAATAGTTAAATTGGTGTGCTAAAATTTGAACTGTTCATTCATTGTGATCTATGGAATGATTTCCAATGCACTAAAATTACAACAAACAATTGCTTTGGCAGCTTTCCAAAATACTTTATAGAGGAAGTGTCTGAAAGGAATGTTGCTGGCATATAGGTATAAAACAAATCAACAAGACTCTGATATTTTCAAATATTTGAATTTCTAACCTGTTCCAGTTATTTTTCCCAGAAACACAAGAAGTGAGAACACATTAATTAATCTAACAAGAGATAATGCTCATTAAAAACTGCAGCCATTGTTCTGCTACAAGACCACACAGAACTTCCCCACATTAGTAAGCAGGAAAGAGCAACCGATAGTCAATTTTAATAACGTTAGGAACACTTCAACGTGCCATGCAGCTACTTTCAACTACTGTTAAGAGATGTTGCACCAACATGTGTGAAAACAGCTACTTAAGCCAATTATAAACCACAATTTCTTCTCGATTAACTGACGTCTGCTCCAGAAGACTTAACTTCAAGAAGCAAATGTGCCCTCCCTGTCACTATATATACACCTGCCAGTAAAGGACTCACCATGTGGGCTGGCAAAGTTAGCTGTTTGTCCCATTGTGATTCCAAGAGAGGAAGGCGAAGGAGTTGGACCAAAGGACGCTGGTGATGGTGCTCTTAAAGCTCCGCTAGGTGAGCTTGCAGCATGTAAATTTCCTAATCAAAGACATCACATCACTTGACATACACATTTCCCATTTTTCTGTTATAATTTTTTTTCTATCAACTGCTACAGCTCTCTCCTTTTTAGGAAGACAGCAAACAAGATTCATGAGAATTTGGTTTTGCACTCAAAGGCTTTATTTTGTACATGCATGAGTGTTATATTTTCCAGATTGTTTCACCACACAAAGGAAATCTTCCAAGATATTTGGCTTGAAGAATGGCATTTCCCCCCTTCCCAGCTCTTCCCCAAATTTAAATATTTTCAGCTGTTGCGCTATAACAGTCGGCAGCAGACAACACAGCTTTGGTAATGAAAACATTTTTTGAAGAAGCAGGTATTCAAAATTAACAGGTTTTGACTGAGCAATTTGTAAGCTGTAAGAATGAAACAGTCCCAGATTAATGACACAGCTAAAGATGACAGTTTCACTGAATGTTTGGTTTTCTTTTTAGTTTCAAAATGTACTCTCCAAAACATGCATGGCAGGACTTTGCTTTGATATTTTTCCACAATATAAGGCTTGCTCTCTTTGCCAACTTGGAGCAAAACAGAGCTCAAACAAGAGAAAAGGCATGCATGTGCTAAGAACTGCATGAATATTTCTGGCACATGATTAGCAGACAATCTCTCGGCCATCTTACCTGGTGACTGCGTGTGCATCATAGATGGAGACGGCGTCACTGTGTTGTGATAGGAGGTGGGTGGTGAAGTAAGAGGATATGCCCCTGATGCTCCTGCCTGTTTTGCAAATGGCTGAAATTGTCAACACAACACAATGAAAATCTGTGATTATTTTGTACTAAAAATAAAGTATGTGCAGGAGAATACTAATGAGCGTTTGGCCGCTCCCTACGCAATCTTACAGGACCATCAACACAGTTTGATTCTCTGTATGACCTTGTTCAGGGCTCACTATTTTTTTCAGTGACTTTATTAATTTCCTCCTCAAGACTGAATACCTCTGTACCTCATTCCTTTTTATCTGCCATCTTGTAACAGCAAAGCCTCCCGACTCAATCCTCCCATCTTTTATCTTAAGCAGTTGTTTTCCCTCCCTCAGCCCTTCCCTTCTAAGGCAGCAAGTCTCATGTAACCTTCCAAAGCTGCTGTTCATATGCTATGGGATGTTTACACTGGAATGAGAAATGGCAAAATAAATTAATACTTTTTGCCCCAAGGTGAGTTCCACAGGAGAACAGATTTACAGTCTCCCTTTCCATTTTTTACTGCTAATCCTTTCAGAAGGTACATTCTTAGAAACCTACAGTTGTGGAAGACAATAAACATTGCCTGGAGGGTACCTGTTGTTGTGGTTGCTGCGGTGGCTGCTGGGGTTGAAGCTGCGATATCAAAGAATCCATCATGTCTCCTCCAATAGGAGAAGGTGGGTTATCATCCTCATTTACAGAACGGCGTCGTGCATCCTGGTTGCTGTCAACAAACATGTTCAGGAATGTCTGTGGAAAAATCAGTTTTGTTAGCAATTTCCCCATTGAAACTTTATTACATAAATGAGCACAGCATTTGCTAGGTTTTAATACTGTCTTCACCAGCCACAGCACATAAGAAACAGGCAGGTCTCTAGAACTAACTGCTTGTGGGCATTCATTACATACAGTATGAATTGTTTGCAAAATTTATCCATTTATAAACAGAGCTTCTCAGTGGATATTTAAGCTTAATTCTCTTTTACTTGTTAAAAAAGGTGTCTTGCATCACCACCAAACAAGTAACCTTGCTCATTAATATGCAATATGTCTAGTTAAATGAAATATTAACATTTTTCTTTTTTTTCCTTAGAAATAAGGAAAGGCCTACACCTGGAAATAACCGTTCCACAACAATTCATCAGTATCCAGAACCTACCAGGCTGTTGTATCACACCTACAACTGCCTTGTTTGGGTAAGAACACTCAGGTCATCTTCTCCATAGCATTCTCTTGTAACCAGAGGAATTTGCCAGCCCTTCCTGAATTACTTCTATACCTTCCCAATTTCATTCTCTTATACTTTCCACTGGTATCTGCAATCCACTTCCTCTTCCCATCAGCCTTCCACTTAGAATTCATGAATGAGGTATATGTTTAGTATCAGCTGAACACCGTAAGAGAGAATCAGCGTTCCCTTGCAAATGCCAGAAGTTCTCAGACTATTCTGTTTCACAATGAGAGCCACTCTCCAGTATTTTGGTATAACTAGCACTGGTACCAGCAGTCCCCAGCTAAGGCAGTCTTCTCAGGGTGGACAGGTTCATTTCTCAGGAAGAGTGAACCAGCACTGTATTCAGAAGCAAAGCCACAGGCACCTGCCACACACTGATGGGAACTATTTTAGAGGAGAAGTTTCTGTCTAGAATCATCAGACATGGAGCATTTCCTCCCCTGCGATATACGAACACTGTCCAGCCACACAACATAGTTTGTGGGGAGCTGTTAATCCTGGAGAATACATCTAGCCTAGTCACAAAGCTTCAGCAAATTTTAAAAGGATGCCTGAAGTAGCCCCTGTTGTTTTATTACATAGATAACACAAAAAAACCCAGATACTTGATGCTAGTTTTCTTAAAGGAAATGTTTTAATTCAAAGTAATTAACAAATCTACTAATATCCATGCTCAGAATTCTAGAAGGATTGCAGCACTTCGCAGACTCTTCCCATCAGATCTATACTTCAAATTAGAAGCTGTTTTATCTGAAACATGCCAAAAGATACAGAAACAGTCACCTTTAATCCAGGCGCAGGGTAAAAGCCTTCAACTATTTTGCTGTTGTCAAAGAGACTGTACGCCCCGTCACGTATTGCTACGACCCCGCGACTCCGGCAGTAGATGTCAATGCAGTACATGTTCCGAAAAGCCAGCCTGATATGCGTGGGTGACTGTGGCAGAATTGAGAAACACTGATAGGCAGTGTTGGTGCGTTGAGTCAGACCCAGCATGGGCACAGTTGGAAGTTTGTTGATGGCATTTAATGGAGCCTGAGTGTCAAACAAAACCTGAGAGAGAACAGATATACGGAGATCAGGCAGCTTACCTTCAGGTAAAAGTCATGGAAAATGGGGCATGGGGGGGGGATACAATCTTCCCCAGGTCACCTTCTGCCAGTGAGATCCATAAACAATCATAACACACACATATGTAATTTTGAAGGGAACAGTTCAATTAAAATTGAGTTCTTATCTATCTCACACTTTTCTTGAGATACGTTTTTAAGACGTTACCTGTAACAACTGCACCACATTTGGTGTTTTGTTAAACATCTCCTGGAGCTGGTGCAGAATTGTGTTGTGACAGTTACTGCAACCTGAGTTTGGGCCAACAGTTCCCAGTGAGATGTGGAACTTCTGGAGTATGGAATTCCACTGAATGCTGATCTGCAATGTCAAGAACATAAAATGCTCTGGAAACTAGAACAGCTATGAGGTTATAATAAAATGCTGTTTGCTTTAATTCCCTCCCTCCCCATTTGTTATCAAATCTCAACAGATTCTTAACTCATCCTCCTCAAAAGTTGCTGTGGTTGTGAAAAAACCACCACCACCAAAACCCAACGCTGTTAGCTTTAGCATCCATTTAGCTAGCTGGATTTTTGACAACCACAAAACTGGGGAATTATTTTAGCATGTCAACAAAATAGCCTTTTCTACCAATGGTGAGATAAAGAAAATTAAACTCAAGAGATTAATGCTGCACAAAGCTATTAATGAGTTGCTGGAGGTGGAGTGGTTTTTTCAGTCATAGCACACAAAAACAAGAACTAGACATGCTAATATATAAGGAAGTGACATGCAAATCTGCACTGCTACACTTGCTACTTATTAACTGTCCCAATAAAATGGACATAGAAATAATCTCAAAAAATCAGTTTAGAATAAGAACACAAAAACTTTCCAGGAAGCAAATTTCAAGTGCATCAGCTACTTTTCATCAGTTGCACACAAAAATATATTCTAGTCTGTAATATATGTGCATGCCCTTCCTCCTCTACCTTGCATTTAAGGAAAGGGTGTGAGGAAGTACTCAGTCATGCTATCAATGTAATTAATAAGATGGAAATTCCAATACTACAGAGTAAGCTAGAATCATGAACAAGGGAACAACACTGCTACAAAATAATTAAGGACCATCCTTATTCAAAAGCACAGTACTACATTTAAAACTTTGCTAGAGTCCTCTCTTCCTGGGCAGAATTAGGCACTTATTCACCCCAGGACAGCACTGACCAATAGCAACACTTAACAGAGAGATGCTTTTAAGAAAAAGGCTGCCACACCAGGTTTCATCAGTCAGGAGCACACAATTGTCCTTTCCACAATTCAAAGCATCTTGCACAAATTCTCAGATATTCTGAACATCCAGCAAACTAGCAAATCAGCAACCTGGCCCCCTCTGTTTCTCTCTGTTCTACGTTCATCAGTGTTAATTACACAATAATGTAATGCAAGGATAGATTTTGTAGCACAATTCTGAGAACTCTAAGACGACATGTTCTGTTTTCAAATATACATTTGAAGTGCACTTAGGAGTTACTTACTGAGCTCCCCTTGGTAGTTCCATAGCAAAGGATTAGTTTTCGATAATTGTAGATACGAACTTCTGAAAACAGGTTTAAGTGGTTGGGTATGTCTTTGAAGAGAGGAGGAAAACAGAGGTAGAGTGAGAAAAACACTGTAATGTGTAAACCCATCATTTTAACCAAAAGGAGGTGATTTCTGTACCTGATCGCGCAAACTCCAGGACACATTCGTAGAGCCGAGCGATACTGTTCCAGTCATTAAGGAACATCTCAACAACTTTGCGACCTCCAACTGGTTCAGATAACTGGTTTTCATATGTCAGGTAAACATGACGGGTTGGTCCTGCAGTGTTAGGAGGTTATAAACACTGATGAAACTCGGGGTTCCTAAACTGTGGTTTACAGACTATGAGTGAACTGCAGCAAGTGATCAGGAAGCATATTTAAATAATAAAAACTCAGCAGTCAAAACTTGAATTCAGGTACACTGTGGTTTATTAGAATATTAAGAGCAGCCAGTTGTGCAGTTTGCACCAGAACATTACAGCTACTGGAACTGACAATGTAAACCACAAAGGAACAACATGTACCAGTTTTCCTAAATAAAACTTGCCTTGCTCCCTGGAGGAAGTGGTATTAAGTGGACAGTTTGCAAACACCAGCTCAGCCACCCACGTGCGATTATTTCTGCCTTGTAATCGGAAAGTGCAATCAAGAAGAGATCGGTCCAGAGCCTTCTGCGTTTCCTCGTTCACACCTTTACAGGGAGGAATTCTATTCAAGACAAAAAAAAAAAATCAAAATCATCTCAATTATACACAGTACAGTTCCAAAACTAAAAATACTGTCTTCTAACACTGCTTGAAAGTCTTCCAAGTCTGGACATGAAAGAATGAACAAATCACCAGCAAAGACAGATAGACTGCACAACAAAATATCCTGTTCCTCTTAAAGGACTGTGATAAGTGTGTTACCAAAGCATTCTGAGTTAAGACCAATTTTTATATGGATTCAACACCTGCAAATTACAGACTGTTAAGGGATCTGTTGAATTGCCCTGATCTCCTGCTGAAGTAAGGGCACACGGATATAAAACTTTTATACAGAAAAACAAGCCACAAAAAGATGAAAATACGTACATTCTGTGGCAATCTGAATTCATGAAACAGTTCACCTTCTGGAACACGCTCCATCTGAATGCAATGAACAACCTGGCAGTTATCTCAGTACCCGCTAATTTATTCTTACCCCAATGTGAGAATTGAGCTCAGGGGACAAGCTTAAGTAAAAACGTGCCAGACTCCTTTGCAAATCCCTTGAGAGTCTATTCAGAAATTTCACACACCACCCTTATGCTCACAAATTCTCGGTGCTTCTCTGATCATATGCAAAACTAAAAAGGTAGGGCCTGATGCATTTAGACACTGGTGCCTTTATATCAGTATACATTTCTGCAGCATAAAAGGAGTTAAGAAGGTTTAACTCCAAAAGGTGTCTTTAGAGTTCATTTCTTGTCTGTTTTAAACTGATGTAACCTGTTTTACTTCATAACACAATTTGAAGTTTTACTAGTAAGGCTTGCAGTAGGCTCCAAGAAGTGTGAAAAACTGTCTGGAGTGCCAGGTAAAAAGCACTGTGGTCAATAGTTGCAAGCCCAGCTAGTGGCTGGATGTGGCTGACAGGTGCTCTGCTCAGCGTTAGCACAGAGACCAATACTACTTATCAGTTTCAATAACCTATGCAATGCAAAGGAATAACAAGTCTGCAGATGACCCAAACTGATTGGAGCACTTAAGGCTGCCATTTGGAGAGACCTCAGATGGCTGGAGGAATGAGGTAACAGGAACCTCATGAAGTGCAACAAAAAACAAATGCAAAGACCTACGCTTGGGCCTAAATAACCTCAAGAACCAGCACAGAATGGGGACTGACTGGCTGGGTAGCAGTACTGCAGAAAAAGATCTTGGGGACCTGGAAGACAGATGAACAGGAGTCAGCAGTGTGCCCTTGCCACAATGACAGACCGCTGCATTCGTCAGACAATCAATTGACTACTCTTCTCTAGTCAGCATTTGAGATCGCTGTGCTCAGGAAGGGCAAAAAACCCTTTAGAGATTGGAAAATGCACCTGATCAGCCCTGCTTTGAGAAGAAGGTTGGACCAGATGATGCCCACAGGCCTCTTCCACTCTTAAATTACTTTATGATTCTCAGACAACTGCTCTAAGATTTTTGCCCTGCAATTGTCTTTTCTGGGATTCTCTGCATTTTTCCTCTGGAGTAATACATACTGGTAATTGTCAACATACAGAGTATGCAGGCCTCTGATCTGACCTAAAATTGCAATTACACATTAATGAATCCTCACTGTACATCCTTAGTACTGCCTGGATTTTAGCATGGAGGACTGTCAGACTGTTTACAGAGGTCCCCAGTGTAGGCTAATGAAGGAAACAAATTGTAGTCCATTCTGTGTGTACTCCTATTTTCCTCTTTCTCCACCACTGCTTCACATAAGAGTGCAAAACACACAATAATCAAAACCAAACAGTCCTGAAAACAAATCCACCC
>VWZY01011881.1:665652-686174 GCA_013399075.1 Chloroceryle aenea | reverse complement strand
TTAGTTGCCAAACAATCCTTTTTTTCTCTCAAGTAGGTACAGTAATAAAATGAAACACAGGAGCATATCTTCTTACTTTAATAAACGTATTGCATGGCTGAAGCCGTCTCCTTCTACTTGTACTCCTTGGTGAGGAATGTCCATATTAGATAACTAGGTATGAACAAGAAAAATGTTATCCCAAGCAAAAATTCAAGCAAGATAACTAAATTTTTTGAGGATTTTTTTTTCCCCCTAAAGGGTGACAGATGTCTCACATCCTCAAGCACTGGAAAGCCAAAAACCAGTCTGTGAAAATCTGGTATAAAGTTGTCTCCCACCCCCTTCCACAAGTGTGTTTTTAATCCTCTCATTTTTCCATTTCCCTAAACTTTTCTAGCTTTTTACAGTGCTTTGTATTAGAAAACCATCTCCAAGAAGACTAGAGCAACCCAGTGTAACAAATCAGTCACCAGGGCTGATCTGGTGGGGGAACTCCAAAAGGAACACGCGACCATAAGTTTGTGGAATAGTGCATCTAAAAAAGAGAATCAGGAGTAGTAGAGGTGAATAAGGAAACAAAGTATTTTTTAATACATACCTCCACACGAAGCCCTATAAATGGCATATTTGTATCACACATGGCTACAATATGAGCTAGCACTTTATTGAAGGCACACATTTCCCCAGACCGTTTTGGTTTCTTAGGTTCTATGGAACATGGATCACCAGATAACTAGAATGAAAATTAAGACAAATGTACAGGAGCATTTGGAGTACAAGACAGAGAATAATCACATTCATTCAAGTTTTAAATGAATCACACCATGACAACAGACTCCTGAAAGGATCTGGTCTGCTTCAGGACTGAAGCAATTCAGTTAAAGTAATTTTATAATCACGTCCTTCCTTAAAATAGCATTTACACATCAACAAGCCATGTCAGCCTGACCCCAAGAAGTAATTCTTATCAGCCCCTGCAAGTCTTTCAAAGACTACACCTACTTGGCACCAAGCATATCACGCAGATACCAGTGCTCTCTGAATACAGGCTGCTCCCGCTACCTCATCACAGAGCTCTGCCTTGGCTCTTTAGAACACCGTAGAAGGCCTGGCAGTAATTAAAAGGTAACTGTTGCAAAATAGTCTCCCAGAATCTCCCTAGAGAAGCAGTCCAGAGAGCCAAGCTGCAATACAAGTAAGGTGCCAGCCATGCAAACTTCTGAAACAATCCCCCCGCAGCTGGCACTGATGCCAGGAACAGGCCGTTAGCTTTCACGCTCTGCACGTACCTTGCGCTTGACACCACTTTTCATTTGTTTCCCACTTTTTGTGTCTAGAACCAATTCTTCAATGTTTGGCTTGAACTGCTGTAGTAAAAGTGCAGTAGCAGGGTTGTCATCTCCTTCAGCATAGCTCACAGAGAGAAAATGGTACTTGTACTCTAGTTCTGTGGGGTTGCCAGGAACATCAAACATCTCTACAACCTATGTTTAAAAAAACCAACAAATTGAGAAGACCCTCAAGCTAAGAATATGTCTACATCAGTTGCTATCCTCTCCCCCTCAAATAAAAAACATGAGTCTTTTTCAAAGTATTAATACTGTGGCTAGGAAGAAGTAATTCTTAGAGAAGGAAGTCTAAACTTTCCAGAAACATAAAGAGAATGGGAAAGCTGTCAAGTAATAAACCTTTGTCCCTTCCTGACTGCTTAACAAACCCTCTAAATGAGGGAAGGGAGGGAGAGTGGAAGGTTGAGGATTACAGCAATCCTAACGTTACAGTTAACAGCACAACAGACAAACTGTTTGGCATATCCATAACCGGGAGCAAAAAGATAGAAGCATTTTCCAGTTACTTACAATGTAGTACTGTGGCAGGCGAGTGAGTTTGATAAACAGCTTGTGTTTGGAAAGGTTTCCCACTGGATGGCTAGAATAATTAGCCAGTTGAAGAGTTTCGCTGCTCACTGTAGGCAGATGTTTTATAGACTGTTTGCAACGCTGCTGTCCAAGCCAGAACCTTGCATTGAAATAAAGGTGTTAGGACCCTGAGACTGTGTTACGTTATTCTAGTTTACTGCTGTTCAGAGCATTAGTGTCAAATTAAGAGGCAGTCACACATTAAGTCAACATCTATCACTGCTGCACAAGTCATATACAGAAAATCACACAGAAAACTTCATGAGATTATATTTTCTTACTATCTTTACATATTGCCTTCAGCTTGAGTAACAGACAGCTGTTAATTTATGAATAAAATCTCTAAAATTATTCACTGAAGCAATACTATCCTGGTTAATATAACTAAAAACATAACTAAATTTTTATACACCACAATATGAAAATACAGTATAAAAAAAGAAGGGACAAATTAAAAACCATGCAGATTACAACTATTTTAAAGTTTGTAATATTCCATTTTACTTATTTTGTATAGAAAATAAAATATTTGTTCCCTTATTGCTGGTAAGCAATACAAAAAAAAAAAAGTCACCAAAGCTGGATGTCACTCTGGACTATGTTACAAACAAATTTATTCATCTGAATAAGCATGGACACGGAGAACCACATGCAAAACAAATTCATTCTAATTTTGGAATTAAAGCTTTGTCTTTCTCCAATGGATTTTGGCTACAGTGGCAAGGCTAGAAAGCCTAGCTAGGCTTGAAAGGGGCTTAGAAACGTATGGCTTGCTTTTTCAGCCATACTTTCACAGAAAGCAGCAGGGAAGTGTGGGCACTCAGCATCCTTCCATCACAACATGCCACGTTTGTTCTTGTAGATGCACGTTAGATACAGCTGTCCTAAAAGACATTTTGAGGGACTGCCTAGCTTCCTCAAAAACTGCAGCACTACCCAGGCCATTATCTCGAGTACATTATTTATAACAAAGGGAGGGTGATTAATTTCTCCAGGGTGCCAGTGCTTCATTTGTCATCACACTGCTTTTAGAAGCAAAATTCCTCAAATAAAGGTTTCACCCCGCAATTAGCTCAGAGTACTGGGAATTTCCAAAATGGCAGAGCAGGTGGAACTTAAGTTTTCATGCCAATGCAAACTGTTTTTGTATGATTTGCTACAACCTCTTATGGGAACCAAATGTATACTGTGCTTAAAATTCAGGGCTTTACGGAAGGAAGATTAGGGGTTTAAAAGAGCAAGGGCTGAAGTGTTAGAAGATAAACAGATATTATTCAAATCATCCTAGACCACTTTCTCTTTTTTCCTCTGTATTGTGGGGAGATCGTTCTTGCTGAGAAACAAGCAGAGTTCAGCTGTAGAAACAGAGTGGTATAAAGGAGATGGAAAATGATCACGAACACAGGATGAGATCCTCGGGGAGTAAGTGGTCTGCTGTTGACTTAAAGTGAAAATAATTGGTGCAGTGTGTGCATAGCAATGCATGAGGCTGTGTTTAAGGGAGATGACTAATGGAGGACTATGGAATCAATTCCAAGCAAAAATTCACGCATTTAAAGGAGAGGGTAAATACTCAAAGTTGCTTAGAACAGAGAGAAAATAAATCCCCTACTGTGATAAAACACAAAGCCATGCAAGCATGATCATCCAAAATACAAATATGCTAATTTGGTCTATGCAAATTAAGTGGATCACAAGTCACTCACTTGAGCTGCTGGAGCCAAGGAATGATACGCTTCATGTCATCATTAACAGACTTCTCTATGTCATCAAGTGTCAGTTGATCTGCAAGAACATTGGGTGAGTGAACGGTCTTAATTTCTGCTCTTCAAACAAAATTTTGACATTTTAATAAAAGTGCATCATCTAATTTCACAAACAATCATAGAATCATAGAACAGTCTGGGTTGTAAGGGACTTTGAAAGATCATCTGATACAGCCTTTCAAGGGAAAGGGATCTAACACCCTGTCCAATTGCATCTTGAAAACCTCCAGTGATGGGGACTTTACCAGATCCCTGGGGGAGTTGTTCCAGTGACTGATTGTTTTCACTGTAAAAAATTTCTTTCTTAAGATTAAGCTTCTCCTGGTGCAACTTGTAATTGTTGCCCCTTGTCTTCTCCATGTGGTTCATAGTTAAGAGAGAGATTAAGATAGGCAACAAATGATTCATAATGCTTGAAAAAACACAGCAATATATTATTAGGCAAATAAGCTAAATTAACTAATTTTCCTTCTTTTCTTAAGTAATCTGAAATCTGAAGCTAAAACTTGAACAGTAAGACATTATATAAATGTCACATAATACAATTTTCAATCAGGTCCATATGAAATTACCACACCTGCTAACTGCAAAACCCAGAAATCATGTCATAAAGAATACGCATTACCTAACAATATTTAGCCTGTTCTCCTCTTAAAATATATCTAACTGAACTGTGACTCTTAGGCACAGAGATCCACTTCTCCATTCCTCACACTCAAATACCTAGATGATGACCCAAGTGTGGTGTTCATTTGCATTACCCTTATTTAATTACAGAACTTCACAGATTTGACAGAATTATTCACACTAAATTACCTCATAATGCAGGGTTCTTGCAAGATATGAAACACAACCTGGTTTTGCACCTACTTACCAACACCGTACAGCATCAGTTGAAACATTCCAGAGTGGAGATCAACAAATACATGCAGGCACTCTGACCGACCACAGGGTTCCAAAATTGGAATTACAAGAGTTGGAAGAGCCGTCTCAATAAATGCTAAACAGAAATTGGTGTTAATAATTTGACACAAAATTCGAGGTCATCATATTAAAACTTAGCCCATTATATTCACAAAACCTGTTTGTTTTTATAGGAGCAGTCTTCAGTTGCACATTATTACACTGCTAACGTAAAGCAGGAACTGAATATAAGAATTTCTCTGTGAAAATAGTGCTAGTAGCACACCCACAAGAAAAGACACACCAAATTTGAAGGAGATTACTAATCCTTGAATAGCATTTAACTTACTGCTTCACTATTATAAGCTCAATTCAAATCCCAATAGCTTCAAAAACAGTTAAGCAAAGTCTCATCCATAGCTAGCTCAAAGACAGTGAATGATTTGCTTTCAATTCTGAATACATTTGAGTTTTAGACAACTTTTAACACTTCATCCAGACGATAACGTATAGTATAATCTATTATACTACATTTGGAGGTATGAGTATTTTACAATTACCAATGCAGAATAAGAAAAGTCTTGCTAATCTTAACACATCTCCCTTTATTTTTTTCACATTTTTTATTTAAATTACTGAAAACAAGGAAGACCAAGAAAAAAGGAAACATTCCTAGGCACAAATGGAAATTAACTTGAAACAAACCAGGATAAAACACATACAATTGTCATTACTGTTGTAGCTCTTAAGAATGGCTTTCAGCTCCTGGAGTTTTTGATGAGATCTTGCATGGACACTGTCTATTAGTAGTTTTTCTATCGATAGGTGGTCAATCTGTGAAAAAGGAATGTACTTGAGAAAGTTCAAATCTGATGTGTAGACTTCATGCATTAGCACACTTAATAAAACAATCACTTCTGAAAAAATTTGCTTAGAACTTTGGTGAACTGAATGAACTATTAATTTGAGCATCTGGATCACTATAAAATACAACAAACTAACACAAGGTTCTGTCCGTGCAGCAGGCAGTGGCAAGGTTTTTGAGAGAAGACTAGAAGTAAAAGCAAAAGAAATCAAGTTTCACAAACTATGCTGTTACTACTCCCTGTGTGTGTCCCTCCTTATTCTGAATCCTAGAATACCAGGTTGAAAGGCACCTTTCTGGTGCAACCTTTCATGCAAACCTACATGGTTTGGATCAAGGCTGGAATACTTTCCATCTTCGCATGCCTCTGTTTATAACTAGCTTAAACTAAGGGGAAAAAAAGCCAGAACCACGAAACCCCCAAACCCAACACTATCAGAATACAGTTGCCTCTACACAAATACATAAGTAGCTGTAGCATGAAGTACAACTAGTACTGTAACACAGTAGTTTAGTCCTGCTAATGGGGTAACAACGCAGTGAAGTGCAGTGGCAGGCACTAAATATGAGCAATGCTACTGAAGCCAGCAGTATCCAAAGGCTTGTATCTAGAGCATCTAGAAGCTGTTGCACTGCCAGTGCTGAAGCTTATGCCATCACTTACATTCACTGTAGCTTACTTGTACAACCCAAACTAAAGCCTTTGCATTTATATCCATTCACATTACAGTCATATCATTTATGTATTTTGCATAAGCAAAGCTACAGATTACTGCAAAATATTTTTCTAGTTAACTTTGCATTGCCTTGAAAACTGTGCTCAAGGTGAACTAAATTCAAATTTTATTCTAGCATAAAAGATAAACACAGAAGAGGTTTAAGAGGTTTATATCAGCAGAGGATTATACAGAATTTCAGTACAGGCCTTAGGCCTTTGTATATATCAGAATGATCTTCCCCTAAAGACTAGCTTTCCAAGACAAGGCCTCAAAAATCAAGTGTTTATTCATCCACAAGAGCATTTCAACTTGGTTGCTGCAATGAGTTAAATCTTCCTTGCAACAAAGTGACTACAAGTACTATAGCTACATCCAATTTTCAGTAGGTTAATGTATAATAACCTGCTTAAGCAAACATATTTGTTCATGCCACTGCTTTATATAGTATCTTAAACAAACTGAAACAGTGTGCTATCTACGTCATTACAGCTGAGATCATTATTCAAACACTAGATCAGCAGTGTATATACCATAAATGATATATTTTATAAGCTCAGAGCAAGTAGTTATAAAGGAAGCCAAAATTAACTTTGATAAATCTCAAATTTACAGTGGCCTTATATCTTAATCTACAGTCTGTAGACCAGATTTTGTTAGCTACAATTGCATCAGCTCCAGTGGAATTTCAACAGATGTTCTAGATAAAGCACATTTCCCTGGATTTAGGCATAGATACTGTATCTTTACTAAATTAACTAATACTTAGTAGCCTAAATATGCTAATTTAGGTGATTAGATGAGTAAATTTAGTAAATATTTACTATACTAATAGTAGAATTTCTACTCTAGGAGTAGAAGGCTACTATAAATTACTAAATTTCCTACATTCCTCTCTAGACCAAATAAAGTTCTTGGTATTCACCATATAGAGACTTGCCCGTCAGACTGGGTAAACAAGATGGGCCACGAGGCTCAGATATAAAGTATGTACACTAAGTGAAAGCTATCATCAGTAGAAAGTTCTGTAAGACAGGTGAAGAATCTGAGCTGGGGCATTTTTCCCTGTCGAAAAACTGTAATGTAAGTTTGAAAACTACACCATTCATACCAGTTTATTAACTCTCTTAAAAAATCCAAACACTGAGAAATAACAACAAACACACAGCCTGATATATCACAGCCAGACTTGCTGAGGAACTTAAAAAGGACTTATTATAAAACCTAGAATGCAGCTTCTCTTGGATATCATTAATCAGGATCTAGAATTATCACCAGTGAAGCCTTATCCAAGTAGGAAGTTGACTGTAGTTACTCATTTTGGATCAACAATCCCACCTTTAACAATACAAAGGCACAGTCAAATAGGCCATGGGACTTAATCTGGTGAGTGATGATATAAAATCAAGCTTCATCCAATGCTCATAACAGGAAGTGTATAGTGGTATATAATAAACTGTGAGGTAGGACAATTTTTAAGGTGAAGTCAAGGCCAATAATTTTTAACAACAAATTTAGGTCCCTATGTAAGCACAATACAACCTAGAGTAATTGCTGTCTAGAAATCTTAGAAGCAGCTCTTTAAACAGAATCAAACTGAAACAAACTGAGAAATACAAAGCATTAAGTTTTTGATTTCTAAAACTAGATGCCTACTACAAAGTAAGCCTTTACCTTCATAGCTCTTTCCATCAGTTTGGAATCACAGGCTGGCAGTGGAGGCTCATGAGATATTTGTAAGGGTTTTGAGACATCAGTCTCATCAATCTTAATAGTGACCTTATGAACAGATGCTGTCCCTGTTTTCCTGCCAAGCACCTGTTGACTTAAAATACAGAGAATAATTAAACCACATAACTGGAATAGCAGAAAATATGCTTTTCAGTAGCTAATCCTTGATTCTGAGAATTCTAGCTAAAAATAAGATTATGTCAACTGAATTGGAAAAAGTATTTTAGTTTACATTTTGATACAGAACTGTTGGCAAACTATAACTACATAAAGAAAGTTTAGACTGCTGCAAACCCAACATGATCAGAAGAGCATTTGGATTGCTTTTTATCTAGTGCAAGTCAAGAAATAAATGCAGTAAAACAATGAAAAAGAACGAATTAATTTACTTACCCACATAAATATGATCTGATTTATAACTCTATGCATAGTTCTATCATACATTAATGTACTTCCCTTGCCTCTTTGAAAGTCAAGCAACATGTTTAGGTACTTGATTACAAGAATTTAGGATGTTCACATCATAAGGAAAGTACAATTCTGGCTCAAACTTAGTAAATGAAAACCCTTCTGTTATTTCATTTATTGTTTATCAACAGCTCTTTTAAAATTAACTTACTTCCAGACAGAGAGTGAGAGACATTTCCCTGCATGATACCGCTCCACTTGCACAAGGTCACCCCAGCGCTCTCGAATCAGCATTAGTGTTTGTGAATGCAAGACTTCCAACTGAAGTGCTAAGCAAAAGGAGTCTAACAAGCAGAGTTAAGAAAATACAAGACACCAAAAGTGTCTGTAAACTACATAAATTTGTTTCTGTACACTACACAAATACATTTGTCACAAAAGCCAGACAAGATGCTATCTGAAAACAAACTAATGTACTATAGACAGAAACAAATATTCCTCAGCTTTTCCTTTATTTTTTTTTAAAGTCCTATCTAGTACAGGGTATTAGACAAGAATGTCACAATAACTCTGTGTTATAGATTTTAACTCTGACAAACTTCTAGGGAAAAGATTACTAACAAAGAAATTCAATTCACTCTATAGTTAGCACTAACCCCATCTTCTACGGTCAGCCCAAAATAACAGGATTCTGCTTGTTTCTGCAGAAACTGTTTCACTGAACACTGTCAGGTAATTTGCCTTTTGCACATTAAAAAAAAAAACACTGCACTGCTTCCTGCACATTTTATTATTCACATAGGTGCAATACAGTTAACACACCATCATCACCTTACTGCAGCTCTTGGTAACAACACTGTCAGCTCCCATTCCTTCCAAGCCAGGACTGTATTCTACCTCTGAAATTAGCATATGCAAGCAGCTGCTGCTGCACTGACTTACTGCACAACCTGCTCCCTTAAGTACCTCAACTTTACCTTTAATGATTAAGTGTGGAAAATCAAATTTCACATGCTGGCACCTGAGAATAACTGTTTCAAAGGCCAACATTTTTACTCTATGTCCAGACATCTCCCCCTGGATTAACAGGGGGAGTCCATATTTCTGGACTTCCAGCTACAAGGAAAAGCAAGGCTACATTGAAGAGTTTATTCAGAAGCAACTTTCAGAAGGATACGCAGACAGCTGTACATGTCCTGAAGTGGTTTTTCATCAGCAAACAGCCGTGACTGGACCAACTGATGTATGAAGTTGATCTGCATGCTGTGAACCAAGGCTCGACCATCTTTCATAAATTAAAAATAACTCACATTAGACATCATGAATCTAGGTATTTAAAATAACAAACAAATTAAAAAGGAAAAGAAAAAAAAATCCACTGTACTGAGCAATTTCCATTCCAGAATTTCTAACAAAATAACAAAACCCTTGGTTTACTCTGGAAATTTCAGTCAGTCTACAACACTGTAAGTACCATTGTTAAGGTGTTAAAGGCATATAAAGAAAGGTGAAAACAGGACAACTATCTATAGCTTCATTGTCTTAAGTTGTTATATGCAAAAGACCCAGTATAAACAAAACTTATACAGCAACAGAGATTAACATCATGGTAAAAAGTAAATATAAACATTTGATTTTTTTTTTTTTACCACCAGTTTCCTTGTCTTCAACCAAAATTTCCAGTTTGAGAAGGCGCCAGGGGATGTCAGGGTCATCACCCATCACTGTTAAGGTGGCTTCGAACTCGCCCTCAACTCGGAACTTCACACGGCCATTGGCTAAGGAAGAAAAAAATGTCTTATTTCAATCTCCTATGATGCCTCAAAATACAAGTGTGGTAGCTCCTGGCACTCAAAATGGATTACTTCCCTGCCCTTTCCGCTCTGTTGCATATGTTTCTGTGCAGCTCTGAAGAGGTCAGTTATTTCTGCAACAGACAGTGTTACAAACAGCATGGACAGATGTATCAAAGTGTCCTGAACAGCAGTACTTTAGTCAGGGTAACTTGTTAACACTTGTGCTACTATAATACAGAGCAACACCAGGGTGACTACCAGCCTGACAAATTACAGAGGCAAAATGCCTGGCTTAATTTTTCCAGTTCTTTGCTGTATCAACAATTAATACTTTAAGCAATACTAAAAAGAGGTTCAGAACATGATCTCAGCCCAGACTGAAACCTAGCCCTGGCAACACATCTCACTGCAAACTATTTATTTAGCACTAAAATACAACTCCCGCTTTCATGGGAGGAAGATAAACTCTTGCATAATTTATATATGTGCATACAAGCAAAGATTATGTACACTATTTATCTAATTGACACATATATCCTCACATCTCTGTGAACACAGCTATTGCTTTTAAGAACTGGGAACAAAGACTCTCAAAACTGTGTAAGCAATGTCATAAAGAGAGTGAGAGGCAGAGCAAACAGTTTAGTACAAGTCCTTACTATAACCTGAAGGTTAACCTTCTCAATCACATAACAAAATAGGCCATTTATGTTTACAATTATAGATGTATAGAAATACTCCTGTATCAATTTGAACACACAGAATCACAGAACTGCCTAGATTGGAAAAGACCTGTAAGATCATCAAGTCAAATCAGCTTCCAAGTTTCATTTTCAAAAGCATCCCAGACATGCTCTTAAAACAAACCAAACCCCAAACCAGAAACTAATAGTCAATGAAATGTTTAACTAACTGAAAAAATCTGGAGAGCTTAGACATTTACACTTCCATTAGACCAAAATGGATCTAATACTGATATTGCAAGCATTCACACAGGGAGGGACCAGTGAAAACTGCCACTAAGATTTCTGAAAATACCTTCAATCTAGGTCTGTGGGGCATGGTTTATACACGGCTAACCTTGTCTTAGTTAAAAGCATGGACTAGCTCCACTCCAGGCCTGTTCTCTGAGATTCTGCAGTAGCCTAGCCCAGTTTATAGCTATCCTTCCTGTAAAAAAGGTCACCTTAATTTCTACCACTACTTGGGCTAAATGAAAACAGAGACCTGGAAAGAGATTAAGAGATCTAGCACTGCAGTGAGCCAAAGAACTAAAGGCATGTATAAATGTGAACAAATTATATGCATGAAGATGAGTATATAGCCAAAACAGACTAAAAAAGCAATATCAGAGTGACTTGTTCAAGCTAAAGTTCAAAGAAAGACCTAATGATTTAATTAAATTGCATTTTAAAATTAAGATAAAGCAGTTACATGGTTAAGCCTAAGACGCTTTCATAACATGTTTACTGAAAGAGCAAGAAAATGTCTTCAACCTTTTGCCATTACCTGCACACAATTTCTTCTTGAAAGTTAATAATACTTCATCAATATCATCAATGCTCTCATTTCTCAAAAGAGGAAAACACGTATTTTGATGTCATACAGAGACAGGATTCCAGTCTTAATAGATGAAGCATGCCTAATGGTCTCACTTAAGCTATCCTTTAGATCTGCTTTAGCACTAAATGAGCAACTTCAAATCTGTCTGCAATTATGGATTCTTCAAAAACTGATTCCACTTCTTACCAACTGTAAGATTTGCCAGCTGTGGAGGGAGATCTGTAGTCACTAGACGATGCCGAAGAATCTGGTTTAGCTGGTGAAGTGTGGTTTGCTTCTCACTCTTTGTTATTGGGTCCGGAGGGATTATTTTATCCTATTAAAATAAAGACAAACAAAGCTACGTATCTGAAACATGCATAATAAAATAGCAGTGGTGAAAACTAACCAGACTAGGATTCTGAAAACATAAATACTACAGGCCATTACATGAGTGGAGTTTTGTATCTTACACTCAGATTTGTTTTCTAGTTGATCACACTTTATCTGAGACTGACCACTGAATAAAATTGCTTAACTTGGATCACTTAAATAAATTCAGGGCCTTACATCAGGCTAAACTTGTTTTAAAGTACTAAGATTTGAAAGACAATCCTTAGCTGCAGCTATAGATCTAAGTCATAGATACTATTGTTTATATTACTTCACAAAATCCTGTTATTCTGCATTTCAGCAGTAAGAAAAGGCAGCAACATTATAGAGAGCTGTTAAGTACTTCAGTACATTCCCAAATACAGGCAAAACCTCTAAGAACAACAGATGTCAGCATCTCCTTCTCACACTTCATTTTTCTAGGACGGTGGCTTAGCACATGTAAATGCTTAAAGGATGAAGTAAGAAGATTTGCTAGTATACACTAGGAGAGCAGAGCTAGTTTAAATGGAGAGAATATTTTACTGAGAAAGTGTAACTTGTTCAAATTGGAAGTGCTCTGCATGAGAAACTGACACTACAGAGTCTTGGCACTAGGCCTGTATTAAACTACACTTCCATCTGCACACAGACAATTAGTTTCATTAACATACATTTGCTACTGTACAGGTGATTTCCCCCCCAGACATATGGCAGCATTATTTACCCTAATGCAGGTAGGCAGACGTGGGTATGATCCAGTTGTCAGAACATCAATAGCATAGGGGATAGCAAAGCTAGGCAGACGAGCATGAACCAAAGCATCTCTAGCTAGCGATGCCAGGCGATCAGCAGTGTCCACAAACAGAATGGCTTGCTGATCTAAAAAACTTGATATCATCTGTAGAGGACAAGGAGGAAAAAAAAAAAAGGTATGTGTCCAAAAAATGCACAAGTCAGTGCCCCATTATATTCAGTTCATCTAGTGCACATGACTGAGGTAATTTTAGCTGTCACTTCAATTTCAGTAATCTTGTCTCTAAAACAAAGAAAGAATGAACATTCTGGGCATTTCTTACATTTGTATGCAAGGCCACTTTAAACGTGCATGCCATTTCTGATGCTGTGGAGAATCTGTAAAGCCTCACAGCTCTTTATCCGATGATTGCTGTTGGAATGTAACCATACTTGTTTGTAATCACTCAGGGCTTGTTTTTTGCTTGTTTTTTTAATTCTTATTTAACCAAGCGCAGGATGAAAGTGATAGCAAGAACTAACCCATCTTCCCTGTCCTACCACCTAACACCAAAGCACTCCTGAAACTGTGTATTGAGAAGCCTTTCATTTTTTACCACTGATTAGTTTTTTGGAACATGGACTGTTAAAAGACAAGATTATACAATTTCTCTATAGGACAAAATTGGTTACAATTTAATATTCATTTGCCTATGAAATAAAACTTTTTCTTTTAACTTCTACAGTAAGGAAAAGTTAGGGTGTACCAAAATCCTGCATCACTGAGAGATTATTTCATGCCAAACTGTTGCTGACTTACCGCACATTTTTCCACCTTTCCAGCATTATTAGCCCATTTGACTAAGGCTAACAAACGAACAAAGAGCTGACGAGTGCGACTTGCAAACTGCACTATTTCTATTTTTCTGAAACAAACACACAAACAAATATCTATTAGCTAGTGCTCAGATATATAATAAAGCTACAATTTAACTCTGTGCCAGTAAAAAGAGATGTAATGAATAACTTCCAATTGTGTTAATGGAGACATCACTAATATATGGTTTGTTTGATTGGAACATTAAAAAAAAATTTAAATCTCACTGTTTTGAATATCCAGATGCTAACAATATACATGGATTCTAACCAGCCAGGACTATCCAGGGAAACAAAAGAGCATACTCGAATGGTTTTAAGAGAAACAGAACCATAATGCATTATTTTTATAATTCAAATAAATGATTTTCATACCTTTTACAGGATTTTCCTGGGTTTTATGATTAGGTTTAAAGTAGACAAGGCAATATAGCTAAGGGTTACAGGACCTGGCAGTGACATTACATTGACATTCCATTAAAAATAATTAAATAAATAATAGTTTAAAAAAATATGCTAACCAAAATATCACTCTAGTAATTTTAAGGTGTCTTTACATGGCACATTACAATATGCTACCATTTTGTCAGGAAATGGTGTGGAGATGGGGAAGACCAAAGGAAAAAAAAATAAAAAAATCAAACTTCCACCCTTTTACATTGCTTTCCATTGCTGCCTGGCAAAGAAACTGGACAGTCAGTATTCCTCCCGTGGTGCTTTGTACGAGATAATCAAAATGAGACAGGGAGACAGGGTAGGTTTGTGTGTCTTAAGAGTTATTTTTCACAAAAGAAAACACAAGAGCGGCACACCCAGATTCTCCCCCTTTCTTACACTGTACATGCACCAGGTAAGACAAGCAGATCTAAAAGTAGATATGCAATATCTTACACTTTGAAATACTATTTCACCTACTGTTTACAGAGGTTTCACTCCTTCTAGCCATTCCGCTCACTAATTTCTGGATGGTAGGGATGCCGTCCAGATGGACNTGAGAGACAGGAACAGGTTGCCCAGAGAGATGGTGGAAGCCCCAGCCCTGGAAGTTTTTAGGACCAAGCTGGATGGGGCTCTGAGCAACCTGCTCTAGTGGGAGGTGTCCCTGCCCATGGCAGGGGAATTGGAACTGGTTGATCTTTAAGGTCCCTGCCATCCCTGGCAATTCTCTGATTCTACTTCTCTAAGAACCCAAAGTCTTTCAATTTTGCTGTGTTCCTTTGTCCATCATTATAGATACAGGACCTTACACTGGGCTGCACAAAAAAATTATTCAAGGAAGATGAAACTTAAGGGAAAAGCACATTTATGAGGCCTACAAATGCAAAGTAAAGCACATGAAAAAGCTTTCCAATGACCAAGGTACTCCAAATGTTCTTTACCTTAGCCTTTACTATTAAGATATGATCTCAGGGATTTCAGATCTTTCAGACTAGTGGCTGAATTTAGGGGAGTGAAGCATTAGCTACAGTAGAAGAATATCAAGTTAGGGACCCCTTAAGCCAAGTCTAACATACAAAAGTCAACTGGATGAGATGCATCCAAAGGTGCTGAGTGAGCTGACTCATGCCACTGTAAAGTCACACTCTGTCAATAGGCCCTGTTGATTGGAAAAGGCAAATATCATGCCCTACTTCAAGAAGGCTAAGAAGAATCTAGGGACTTATAGGCATAATCTCAGTTAAGAAGAAAATCTGTAGAACAAATCTTTCCAGAAGCTATGTCCAGATAAATAAGAAACATGAAAGTAGCCTGGGGACAGTCTTAACTGATTTGCCAAGGGCAAACCATCCCTGATGAGCACAACTGCCCTCTGAAGGATGAACAGCTCTGTGACTGAGGGGAGAACAGAAGATGCATTTATACTGATTTTTGCACACCTTTTGACAAGATCTTCCATAGTATCCTTGTAGCCAAGCTGGTGACATAAAGCACCAGTAAGCAGCAAGGTAGGTGAAAAACTGTCTGGACGGACAGGAATAAAAGTCTGTGACTGGTTACCAGTAGGGTTGCTTTAATGTTGGTTACTGGTGGTGTTCCTTAAGGGCCAATACAATTCAATACCTCCATCAACAACCTGCATGATGTGAAGGAATACACTCTTTAGAAGTTCAGATCTCATGACAAACTGGTGGGAACAAAGAGAGGGACCTCATCTGGCTGGATGAACTGGCTGACTGAAAGCTCATGAAGTTCAGCAAAACCACATGCAAAGTTCTGCATCTGGAAGCAAGCAATCTCGTGTAACAGCACAGGCTGGGTACCAGGCAGCAGCTGGGCAGCAGCTCTGCAAAAGTGGACCCGGAGGTCCTAATGGACAGGTATCAGCAACAATGGCAGGCTGTATTAGCAACAGTGCAGCATAGGTAAAGGAAGGGGATTATTCACCTTGAATTAGCTCTTGTGAGACTACATCTGAAGAACCACATGCAGTTTTATAATCCCTAGCCAAGAAAGAAACTGTTGTACAAAGAAGTTTTGTAGGGGATGGAACACACGATACACAAGGAGGGGCTGAGGAAGCTGTGTTTGATTCCATTTCAGAACAGAAGGCTATAGTGAGATCCTACTGCCATCTTCAAATATCTGAAGAACTGTTACACAGAAGATGGAACCAGAGTCTTCTAAAAAGTGCAAAAGGCTGAGGGACAACAGCTGCAAGCTGAACCAGTGAAAAGCTAGACAGACATTAGGAAAACAAAGAACGCACAGTGAGGCAAAGACAGAAGTAGGTGGCTCAGAAAGCTTGCAGGATTTCCATCCTTGACATTATTTGAAACTCAACTGGATATGACCCCAACCAACCTGAAACAACTTTGATACTGTTTTTTACTTGAAACAGAGGGTTGCACTAAAGAGGTTGCATGTTGGGATCACCAAAGCACCATTCCAACCAAAATTATTGTATGCAAAAGGAGTGAAATAACAGGTTTCTTTGTCATTAGAAAATAGAAGAACTCAGTTTCACAAAAATCAGGTGTGTTATTGCACAGTTGTTGAAGTCATGGATAACATGTTTTTACAATGGTTCTGAATGCTTTTAGTTTAATCTTGTGATCTTTGCTGAAAGTTTGAGAAGTCTTTTCTACTACTGCAAAATCAGGAGGAAAATTGCCTGATGTCAGGAAAACAGTATGATTATAGAGCTCTTGGAAGCATTTTGACAATACTTCTCAGCAGAAACTGCTCATTCAGGAATGTAAGTGTAAGCTTCTACCCTCCACTTCCTCCAACAGAAGACACAGCCTTGGAAAGTCATTCTAACCCAAGTTCCAGTCCAGTTAAATTTTACTCAGATAGTGCTGTATTTAGATAAAAGTTTCCCACATATCATACTTTATTGGAGGATAAAAAGGAAAAATCAAAGAATGCTGAGTACAAAGGGTCTCCATTATCAGGAAGCAAGCCCCTGGATTTTCCCTAGAACTGAGAACTGTTATTTTTACACAACAGTACTAACATATTTTAATCCTGCTACTTCTTTCTTGTTGCAAAAGTTATTTATCCCCAGCACTGATAACCAATAAATGACCTTTTACAAAGAAAAGCCATATTATACTACGAGGCATAATTTCCTATCAGTTTTTCTTACCATTGCCTCTTTTAGCTAGGCACTATAGTAATGAACTTAAGATTTTATGTGAACTTTATTCAAGGATAATATGATCACATCTTCAGAAAAGTAGGTATGCCACATCACTAGGCAAGCTTCAGGAAACAAAGACTGAAGCCCAACTACTGCTGTCATGACAGGTCTCAAAGTTAGGAAAAATATAATAATCCAGATAATTAAACTACATTCAATTATCTGGAATATAACTGGTCCCCACCAGTACGAGGGAGCTCTAGACCCAAGCTGAATGTAATTTCCTCAGATAATAGAGAGAGAATTAAAAACAAAACACCCCAAACAAACAAACAAACACCACACAAAAACCTAACCAACACACATAAAACCCACAAAAAACCCACACAACAACAACAAAACAAACCACCACCAAACCCCAGATTTTTTTCTCATTGTAAGATATTATGCATAGGGAAAAGGGGCACAAGGAATCATCCCAGGATACAATTCCCTGAAAATGGGATTACCTCCAGAACACGTTATAAGAGTTTTGGAAGATTTGAGGTAACCAAATTAGTGATCACCCTGGTACACAGAATTCTTTATTAGCATTCTTAGGAATATCAGAGCTGTTACATGGCTCCAAAGAAAATCAGGTCAATTACCATGTCAACACATATAAAGGAAAAAAGTTTCTGACAACTTCAATAAATTTATTCAAGAAAACAAAGAAGTAAAATCAAGTTCTCTCATCTTAGGACATGGGGAGAAGAAAAGACCTGTTCTGGTCTCTTACATTTGTTCTCTAATAATCTTCACAATTCAAAACCACATAGAACAGAAGCAGAAAACAATGCTCATATTAAAAAAGATCAGGTAACACGAAAAAAAAAAAGGCAGAAAAGAGGTTTTCACCTTGTTGTCATTGCTGAACTGCTCTTTCTGAACAAGAAGTTTCTTTACCACACTAACTAGAATCTATTTAGGTTCTTCAGTTTCCTTTTACATCAGCTTTACTGTCACTTCATTGCTTCAAGATTCATGAAGATAAAAATGCCCCTCACAGAGTTCACCTACTGTAACAGCAACAGTGTATTACTGAACAGTGCAATAGAAAAAGAAAACCCAAACAACACCACCACCAACAACAAAAAATACCAACAAAAAAACTAACATTGCCACTGATGCAGAGTAAAATCTTGAAACCATGTAGTGACAGCAAGACACATGAGATTTATTATCTTGCATAAAAACTAAAATTAGGAGAAAAATACTTTATTTAAACAGTTCTGTGTTAATCTTAAAATCCTCAACAGGGTTGGAAACTTTAACACACATTACAGATTGTCTTACTGTAACTCACCTCTCCATATCAGTCTTTCTTGGTAATCTGTATTAACAACAACAAAAAAAGTATATTATATATTGTTCTATTACATTTCACACTACTAGAAATTTTGTTAGTAACCATCAACTAAGTACAAGAACATCATCTACATACCCAAAAAAAAGCATTTCAAAATTCTATGATTGTACATGTTTCCTAGATAAGATGAAATTACATGTTTGATAGAGGAAGTAGCTTGACAGGTCTAGTTAAGGGGAAAAACAAAATCAGGTGTGTAATAGCACCATTGGGCACCTGTCACTACTCTGTACAAGGTAAGGTGGAACTGGTCAAATTTATTTACAAGCCTGATGAAAGGAGCTTAAATTCCAGACTCCTCCTAATCTAGCAAGCCACACAGTATCACTGCCTGTGCTTTGTAACCAATGACTCACACTAAGCATCCAGGACTGGAGTTCATTCATTCACAGCAGCAATCCTAGAAGGTCTGCAGCAGGCGTTGAAATTGGCTGTTTCCTGACTCTCCTGAAATGTGTTTCTCCTTCCTTTTTCATCAGTCTAAAAGTGGAGAAATGCCATATTCCCAAACTTTTCCAATGGCCAGTGTGGTGGATACTGCTGCAGAAGGGGACTGTATTTCTGTAATGTTTTATAGGTATCACAGGTATCTCCTTTAAAAAGGCTTTTTTTATTATTGTTATTCTAGGACTAGGCTGGCACTGAATGAGAAATCATTTTACTGGAGGGAAGGAGGAAAATACTTTCCAGCTAGGCTTTCTACTAGCCAAATCTGTACTTTATGGGGAAACACAGTGGAAAAATCTAGCTTAGTCTGCTTTGGAATGGGACATCCTATAGCTTATAAACTATTAGGTGAACCAAAGTGCCCAAAGCATTCCCAATGTACTGTTCATACCACCCATTTTAATTATGTACTTCAGTCAAAATGATCTGAATAAGAAAGAATAAAACACATCAGTGGCACATACTCCTACAAGAACACATACAGTGTCAACCACTGTCATCACATACCATAAGCACACAGGAAAGATTTCTTGACTGACATTCTGGAAGTTCTTCAAAAGCAAGCTAGAATTCCCAAACTCATCTTTTCCAGAGTTTGAACACTCTTAACCCCAAGTCAAACAAAACTCTGTGTGCATTCTTAGCAGAGGAACTACACCTGTGTTGTGTTTTTTTCATTTGTTCTGCATGTCACTTCTTAAAATATACAGGTTCCCCTCAAGAACCTCTAAGCTTATACTAAGTAAAAGGCAAACAGGTTTATTCAGAGTCCAAATGCTTTCAGGACAGTTTTTCTTGGCCCGAAACACTTCCTTTGTTCTGCCACTTCAAACACAACAACATCAGTGCAGCAAATCATAAATTAAATGTAAACACCTCATTTTATTTCCCCAAAATAATTCAACTGTATTTTTAAAAGTAAACAGGTAACTCAAGGAGTTGCAGCATCCAAAGACATCTCAGTTTCACACATTTCAGTTTCATGCATTTTTCTATCAGTACAGACACTATAGTTGGGATTTTTGACATAACTTGGGGGCAAACTTAAGCATTTAACCAGACAATCTGCATTCAGCTGCTTTGCACTCCTGACAATCATCTTCTCTCTTTATGATGGATCACTCTGCAGCGTTCACTAGTACCCTGAATACAGCCCGATGCAGAAAGAAACCTGCAGGCACAGGACATTTCCCAGGGGTGGGAGAAGGGAAAGGAGAAACCACCTCTTCCCAGTCCAGCCCCCGACGTGGTCCGGGACAGATCCCTGGTGAGTCCTCCTCACCCTCCCGGGATGCTGGGCGGTGGCACTGCCGGCCCTGGCGTTCGGGCAGGGAAACAAGAGACAGGGGAGCGGGCCGAGGGGAATTTGGGGCACTCACAGGTCGGCCAGCACGGTGAGCTCGGCGTAGGTCCGGTGCAGGAGAAAGTCGATGAGGGTGCTGAGCCGGTAGCCGGGGCTGGCGGCGGCTGTCA
>VWZY01011881.1:613519-665445 GCA_013399075.1 Chloroceryle aenea | reverse complement strand
GCTTCGGCGTGCGACACGGTGTGAGGGTAGGCGCGGGCGGGAGGGGAAATGGCGCCGTGCTGAGGAGGGAGCTCCCGGGACAAGAGCTAGAGCCGGCTGCCTTGTCTGAACTGCTTCGCGGCAGCGCCCGGTTGAAGTGTCTGTAAAAGACAACGTGCGTGTGTGTGTGGAATCCAGGGATGGCTCTCCCTTTCTGCCTGGCCGCGTTAGTGGCGAAGGGGTGAAGGAGAACCCGATTACAGATTGAGCGTCTCGGAGAGCTTTTGATGCGGTTCTTCAGGCTGTCAAGGAAACAACGGCCTGTGTTAGACGCTGGGTTGGCCAATCCCGGCCTAATGACTTGGGAAATGTGAAGCATTTGTGAGGGACGCAAGAGTGATGCTAGAGACAGCTAGATGTACATCCTCCTTTAAAGTCACTGCTAAACTCTAAAGAAGAGTAATGAGCAGAGTGGTCGCTGGGGTCCGGTGGTAAATGCAAAACTATGGAAACGTTTGCATGTTTCTGTGTTCCAGATTATCTGGCGTTTCTGAAGGGAGGGGGAAGGTCTAAACAACTGAAGATAGAGGTTTTTTTGTGTGTGTGCTGGTGGCCAAAATGGACGGTGTAAGGAAAGAAGCAATAATAAATCCTTGGTGTTTTGTGTTATTCACAAAACTTGTGTGTTAAATCATAAATTCTTGCCTTACAAAGAAATTCCTGAAATAGGCACATCATAGAGAATATGTATCCAGACGTCTCAAAACTTAATAAAATGAAGAAAAGGTCCGTCTTGATTTGTATTAAATGTAGAATTTAAAACCTCTTCTCTTACTCATCTCTTTCTAAGCAGAAAGTAAAAGAAAAAAGGCAATGTTTTGCAACCTGAGAAGTGTGTAATCAACAGTTTGATAATAATATATTTTTTTAAATGCTATCTACACCAGCAACAAGAATCGTCCTGTTACATCCTGACAAGGAGCATATTTCCTGACCCAGGTATAAGCTGCTTGCCACCAGATAAGGAGCAGCTTCATTGTCAGGTATGCTCTCCCATAGCCTCTGTGGAGCATAAACCAGTGTATTGAGCAAGGTGGACTGTTACCCTCACCACGGCATGCCAGCTCCTCTGTTGCTGTGCAGGCTGCTACCTGGTGCCTTGGCTTGAAGGAGAAAGGGGACATCGCCTGTAGTGGAATGCAGTGCTTCACCCTCCTGGGCAGAACTGCTGTAGCTGTGAGCTGTGCTGGCCCAAAGGGAAATGAACCTGTGAGCCTTAGGGCCGGGGGTGGATGCTGATGGTAGGTTGGGAATTTTTTACTCCTAAAATCACTGAAGTGTGTTGAGAATTTTTGCTGGGGTTTGTTTGTTTGTTTGTGTTTTGTTTTTTTTTGTTAATGAAGGGTTTTTTTTCAATATAAGTGAAAAAAAAACCACCCCACTTCGTGCCATTTATAAAAGTTGCAAAGGTTAGAATGACAAATACTGTCTGCATCATATTTTGCTACAAACAAGTTATTTGCTTGTAACTTCTTGCCCCTCCCCCTTTGCAATGATGCATTTTCCCAAATGTATGAAAATAAACCCTCTTTTCCCTCTACATCCATGAATAAATTCAGTGTGCCCATTTTATGGTCAACTAGTTGCACTGTTGAAGAAAATACCAACTTACATGGACTGGAATGTAATTAGGCTATGAGAACTATCACATAGAAATACAGGGTTTTTTATTGTCTTTTCCCCTTCTTGCCATCTGTTATCTTCCAATTTAATCCATAATAAAATTCTGATTGATTTCAGTGGCACAGGCTCAGACTTTCTTGATGAAAAGGCAGGTGGGAAATTGTTGTGATGTGATTTGGCTTTGCCTCTATTAGAGCTGTACTTGCTTGGAGAAACTGCCTGGTGAGTGTTTCAGCCCTGGCCGGGGAGTGAGGATATCCTCAGCTTTGCTGCTGTTCTCCACTCCTCTTGGAGAGGAGAGGTTAATCAGGGCAGCAGCAGGGATCCTGCTGAGCTCTCTTCTCACGTGGCTGCATAGGAAAGAAGCTCTTGATACTGTTTTGAAAGAAAGGAGGAGCAGCCACAGAGAAATTTCAGAGGCTCAAGGCTTACGCCTGTGTACACACAACAATCATGCAGTTGGGAGGCTTGGAAAGATTAGTTGTTTTAACAGTAAGCTGGAGATAAGTATTAGGAGTTCAAAAATCTGGTGACTGGCCTACATAATGCTCGTGAGAAAAGAAATATATGTTTACTGCTGCTTCTTGCCTCGCTGAGGTTGGAAGCACTTGCCACTCTTTGATATGAGCACTTCTCAGGAGGATGAGCATTGTGTCTAAATTCAAAGCCCCAGCCTGCAGGAACTGGAAATAGGTTTCAGATGTCTTTTGGGGTGGCTGAGGCAAAACTGCATGAGGGAGAAAGCAGGGGCAATGGGTTTACTAGAAAGAGTAACAGGGCTCCTTGGGGAGAAGGTGCTCAGTGCTTTCACGTGGGCAGGATGAATCATACAGCTGTTAGGTAGGTTGTAGATAACCCCTGTATAAGGTATCGTTCTCCCTAAGGGTGAGGAACAAAGGTGGATCTTTCAAGCAACAAAAAAAGGATTATAAAGCTGTTCTGACTGGGACTGTTTCTGGTACCTGCAGTCACAGAATTGCCAGGGTTGGCAGGGACCTTAAAGATCAACCAGTTCCAACCCCCCTGACATGGGCAGGGACCACTCCCACTAGCGGCGGNCTTGATGCAGCCCAGGATACAATTGGCCTTCTGGGCTACAAGAGCCCACTGATGGCTCATGTTGAGCTTCTCATCCACCAGTACCTCCAAATCTTTTTCTTCAGGGCTGCTCTCAAGCCAGTCATGATTAAATCTACCTGGTTCATCTCATCACAGATCATGGACAGGGTCTTAGAGCCATGGGGGACCCAGGGAGGTGCCTGTCAGCAGGATCTGTTAGTCAGACAGGGAATTTGGGATGATGCCCTTACAGGGGGCTGCCCAGCATTGCAGCCTATCGCCAGATGTCAGCCTGGTCAGCTCCTGCTATGTGCATCGTATCTTCTGCTGTATGGTTTACATCTGTCAAGTTGGACAAGTAGCATGGTAGTCTACCACATTAGGACTGTACTGCCGTTGTGCACTGCTTAGTCTGGCTTAAAGAAAGTTTGTGCTCAAGAAGGGCTTGGGCATTCCCAGACTGTGAGTACAGTCAGATCTTTCCAGTGTAAACAGCACTAAGGAATGGGAACATCAGCTTCTCCTTCCATCATTGTTATTGATATACTTTGTGACTCAAGGGAAGCCATTTCTTCTCCATGCCTTATCTTCCTCCCTTGTAAAACAGGTACAGAATGATTGCACCCCTCTGACCATGAATATTTATCCAAGAACACAGCTGAATATTTTAATTTGGCTCCTCTGTTACCATACTGGAGCGCCTAGAAGCCTAACTTCAGATAGGGATTTAGCTGATTGATCAAAACCTCTTGATATTTAGCCATGGTGCTAGCAGTGTTACGCAGCTAATGGGAAGGCCAGCAGGTGACTTTCTATTTCCAGATAAGTTAAACATTTACTGTTCTTTGGAGCCATGGGAGAAATACTCAGTGGGAGGGAGGTAGACCATATCAGACTTTACGAGACAGCCTCCTAGCTATCCTGTGTTTGTGTCTTTTAGAGCTTGTCCATTTCATTTCTCTGTTGGGCTTTTTTATCAGAGAACTGTTTAATAACATGGGCACCTCCTGAACTTGTCATTTAAGCATTCTTTTAATACTAAAAAATAATAGCATGCAAATACAGTGCAAAGATTTCTTGTTAATAGCTTGACTTATAAAGTGTTGTGACATTTAGCAATGTTAAATTGAAATCCCTACAGAAATTATGACTAATAAGCATTTGATATCTTTTGTCCTTTTCAGAAGACAGCCAAGAATCAGATATGATGTGGGAGAGTTCCCATGTGTACTATCAATTGTTGCAGTGCTGCATAGTATGAACTTAACAAGCTTCAACCTTGTATTCAATAAAAAGGTATGTATTTATGTTCTAATGAGCTTTCCTACATCACGATTCATCAAAGATAACAATAGCCAAAACATATTTAGACTTTTCCACTACAGCATTTGCACGGATGTAGGACTTTTTCTATGAAGTTATGATAAAAGTCTGGTTGAAAAATATCAATGACATTTTAACCACAAATGATCTTAGGGCCTGTATCCTTATTAGTGATTACATTATTTATTCACAATTCAGTACTTCGTGAAACAAATTGCTGTTTTGTGAACTGTACAGGGCTATTGTACCTACAGTAGAGCACTCTTTGCAAAAGTGTATGTGTGTGAGTTAGAGGAAGGGGGTTCGTAGCTGGTTACTGCAGAACTGCTTTGCTTTTTTTTCTGTTACAAGGGTTTAAAAGGGAACCAATTAAAACCAACAACAACCTGTTAGTTTTCAGATGATAAATTACATCTCTTATCTACTTTGTTCATAGGATTAAGCATGGCAATTGCTTTTTTGGAATGGTAGAAAACATACAGTAACAGATTGAGAATTATCTGTTGGTCACTCATGGCTGGTGAGACAGTGTGCCACTATGAGACAGAGAATCTCTTGTGCAGCGTGTAGTAAAGTACACTACAGTTCCAATTATACATTATGAACAACTTAAGAAAAGAAACATTCTCTAAATCATAAAATAGAATCTTTTATTTTATTTGAATTTACAAAAGTCTCCTTTCTTATAATAATGCCAAATGGATTATTTTTTAAATGCTGAACATTGCTGTATTAGTCTGAGCTTCCTTTTGGGCTTCTTTGCTAACAATTTTGATATCCACTGTAAATTTTAAATTGGTTTGTCTCTGTCAGAATGGAACTAAAGGTAGCTAAAGACCTTGCTATTCTCAAAATAGTGTATTTTCATTGTTATTATAATTAAGTTAATTTCAACTTCATTTACTATTTAAACCATACAAGTTGCATTTTTGTCTGTGGGTTAAAAAATGCTTTGTTCATGAGTAATTCTGAAATAGGAGCAAAACAGTAACATCTTTTCTTGATCCCACATCTTTGGAAAAAAGCTAACAAAGGAGAAAGAACCCTTGATCTAGCACATGACAGCGAAGTGATGAATTGCACTGTTCAATCATTGACTTGAACAACTTGACAATACCATCCATAACCTGTGATTTCTCTGTGTTTAACAGTTCCTGATTGTTACTCAACAGAATTTGGGAAAAAAAAAAAAAAGCCATTCTAGAAAAATACAGTGAGCACTTATGGCAACAAGAAAGTACTTCTCACCAAAAGCATTTATCTGTGCAAACACCTAAAGAGATGGAGAGAATATCAGGGAAGTAGATCTGATTAGTCATACCCAGTGGGAGAAGGACTGCAGCTGTGAAGTATTCTCTCTTAAACTTACAAGTAGACAGCTCGATTGTATTTAACTGCTGCTGGCTAATACATTCAGACAGTGCAAACTCTCACACTCTTCTGAAGACAGGGGTGGGTACCAGAACACGCTGAATTGCAAATGCTTTGTAGATCTGCAGCTGCGGTCAGATAATGTTTAAATGCTGACCCTGTCTCGGAAGTAAGGACACCCAGAATTATGCCTGAGCTGCCATTCTTCACCCAGACTTTGGATGTGAAGAAAGTTTCTGGACTAAGATACTGTCCAAGAAGCTTGCTTCTTCATAGCTTCTAGAAAATGGGGTATTCTTTACACCCCTCCCCAGGATAAACCAGAACTTCTTGTAGCAGTTAGGAGACACTTATCTAAACTCTACCTATGTCACAAAGCTCCAAGATGTCAGCTTTGACAAAAGGGGATGACAGGACAGGTTTGGCTCCAGGGAATGAAAAGCTGTTTACCTGTTTAGCTCTGTGATTGCAAACTTGGTTGACTTAGTGAACTCCAGTAGCTACTCACTATCCACTAGAATTGAAAGAGAAGTACAGTGAAAAGGCAGAACGTTACATCTGTAGCAGTGTAGGAATGATAGTCCTCTGGTCGATTACAGGGTATTTTGCTTATGGACAAAAGAGGAGCAGATTTCTCTCAGATGCCACAGTGGAGTGCACACAGGAAGCAGTTGTGGTCTATTTTGGAAGATCAGATAATGTAGGTTGAGAATGGAATCACTGCTAGGATCCTAGTTTTAGAAACACAGACTTCTTATACCTAACTAAATACAGCCTGTTGTGCCAGAGGGACGTGTGGAGCTTTGTGTGGGGTTAGGCAGCACCTTGCCGAGCAGTTGTTGAAAGGGTTTTGTGAGGCACAAAAATCAGACCACATCCTGAGAGCTGCATATGGCTTACAATTTGTGCAGCTTGCGGTTTAACTTAGAAGAATAAGGTTCCCAGCCCCACTGATTGAAAAGGTAAGTGACAGCCTGTGGCTTGTCACAGTGCTGTGCGGGTTTGCAAAATGCTAAAAATTGTTACCTTTCTGCACAGCTATAGAATGCAGAAGACACGGTAGAAACTCAGTAAATCCTAGCAGTGTTTATTTTCAGTTGAAGTTAAGCTAGGAAAGCTGTAGCCTCTTCTGTCTTTTGCTTGTTTATTTTTTGGAAAATGCTCTGATCCTGAAAACGGTCATTTCTTGTGAAAATGCCTTCTCCACAGAAAATAACAGCACTGCACAGTGGCACTGTAGTACACACTGAATAAATCATATGGGGAAATGACTGAGCTTCACCTCTGTATGTCACTTACTACAATTGGTTCCTTCAGGCTTGAGAGCATGATTGGAAAGAAGAGCAATAGTGAAGCTGTCTCTCTCCCTCTAGTGCCTGCAGAGCAGGATTTTCAGAGAATGACAGCTTGGAGAAAGACTGAAAGAGATGCCAAAAAAAAAAAGGTGCTTTCTGCAGTGTATTTAGGACAAGCAAAAGCACATTCACAGCTAATTTTAAGCAGCCTTCAGAATGCAGTATAACACCTTATTAATTCACTTGTACTTAATCCTTGCATTCTGGTATTTTTAGAAGCCATCATGCCATTGAACAGTACTCTTAGCCTGTGTCTCCTTTGTAATGGATGACACCACTCTATTTCTCTTTTTAATTTAGAATTAGCTTTCCGACAGTAAGCCTTACACATAGAAGTTATTCTGATTTAACTAAATTAATTAGAAATGGAATTAGTTAAACATGCACGTTCTTCCTTCTCCCGAATATATCCTTAATTTGGTTTGAGTGCCCTTTGTTGCAATCTGGGTGGAAATGGTAAAGGCCTGCCTTCGCCACTTGCCCCCACCTAATCCTGTGCAATGGGAGGAGAGTTTAGTCTAGTTGAACCTCTTGCAGTCTGAACCTGTAGGAGGGTGAAGTCACCTTCATAGATTTTGGGCTCTTTGCCAAAGGGCTATCTATCTTGACCATTTCTGTAGTGCAAGTACCTCTGCAAGTACTGGATGGCAGCAATTGGAATGAATGAGGTCTAAGGCTTTTGAAGACAACACCTCTTCCTTCAGAGGCTTATTATTTTTTGATCACGTGGGAACTCAGGATATGGCTGTATCAAATGTAAACAGTTCTGTTTTGTCTGTGCCTGGGTTTATCTTGATCCAGTATCTCCCAGCCAGCAGGCTTAAGTTAGCTTTGGGCTGCTTCTAATGAGCTGCAAATGAAAACAAAGTCCTCTAAACTGTGTTTTCTCTCTGTTACATATTATCTAATCAGGGCTCTCCACAACAGGCGTTTGGAAACCTGTTCTCTGCACAAGCATACAAAATAGACTTAGCAGATAGTTTCTGTTAAGACTGCTCTGGAGCAGAGGGAAACATACAGAGGGGGTTTTGATGATTTTTTATTTGATTTTATTTTTCTAAATGTATAATGTGCTTACTTATAGAGAGATACACAAAACCCCCTCTTTCTCTCTTTAGCGTCTCAAAGAGCACTAGTCAGAGGTACAGTATATAAAATACCAGTACAGCAAGAGTTTAGGATTCAGAACACGGGACAGTAATGCCTGCATGAACATTTTGTGGAGAAAAACAAGGAGTGCAGACTAACATCAATTCTTCTTCCTTTGGTCTACTAGAATTTAGATGAAAACTAAGATTTCTAGGAATGGGTTTGTGTG
The DNA here is from genome assembly GCA_013399075.1 of Chloroceryle aenea. Taxonomy (NCBI): domain Eukaryota; kingdom Metazoa; phylum Chordata; class Aves; order Coraciiformes; family Cerylidae; genus Chloroceryle; species Chloroceryle aenea. Next base: position 657,357 of record VWZY01011881.1, on the reverse strand, counting down.
CATGGAAAAGCTGCTAGGAAATGAGTGAACATATATACTTAAAACATGATTATTCTGCACCTTTCCCAGCATAGATCCTTTCATTCTGTATGAAGAGTGTCTTTTTGCAGTTTAGCTTAATCTGTTTCAAAAAGGTGAAAAGAGATCACATTGCAGAGTATCTGCTGCAGGCAGAATAGCTGATCAGACCTATTTCTCTGTGCAAAGATGTTCTAGTGTAATTGCAGTCAATCCAGTCAGAAAAAAGCAACAAATCTCTGTGCATAAGAGGTATTTGTCAGTCTAAAATGTGACAAGAAAACAATGAAAACTTACCAGAGTTCTGAGTCTGAGCCCTCAGGTGGAGCTCTCCCTTTAATTTACCCCAAAGTTTGTCTGTTAAAGAGATTTGCAACTTATGTTTTTATTATATCACTGCTTTGTTTATAATATTACATGAGTAATTTGTTTCTAGGACTTTACTGTGGTGGTAAATTTTATACCCACCTCTTGGAGAGGGAGGCAAAAGGACAAGTGAATGTCATGGCAAGTGTTTCTCAATTGTAAGTATTTTAAACGAGTGCCTGAATATAGGAGAACTTGAACTCTTCACATGCTCGGAATTGCATTTGATCATGATGTCCAAAGGAATTGATGTGAATACAACTCCTGTGCAGCTGCATAAACGTGGGTAGTGGAGGTGTGTGTCTGTGTACCCAGTACGTAGCAGCAGGGAGGGCTGAACCTGACCAGGGCCAGTATTCTCTCCTGTAATAAGAGTTATAAATCAGTGTTCAGAAAATGTAGGGAAAGAGCAAAGAGCACTGGAGATGAGAGATGTCATTTTTCCCAGCACGTCCCCCACAGAAGGAAAGCCTGTCTTCTGGGCCAGAACCATTTCATTCAATAATCTGTTTAGTCCTTTCCTTCAGAGCAATGTTTCATCTGCAAACACAAAACTCAATCTTCAAGTGATTAACAGCCCTATGCAGAGTAGCCTGCAAATATTATTTCTCCCATCTGGCAGAAGGTCTTCTCTGCTCTCCTAAGTTTTAAAGGAGTCATCTGAGCCCTTTCTGTCAATGGCTGGTAAATCTTCTACAACCCACAAATAACTGTTCTTAAAAAAGGTCTATCCCTGAACAGGTGTGGTTTGCCTTAACATGTGTGATGCTGCAACAGAAAACCAACTTGCCACAGAACCAGTCTCACAATTTACGTCAGTCCTGGACCATGGGTAGAAACCTGTGACAAATTTTGACTCAGAAAAAAATACAATGTTAGTTATTGGAATAGGGAGAAAGTTAGTCTGGAGGAAGCCAGAGGAAGCCATACTGCTTTTAAATTGAGGCAGGAGAAATGTGATCCTTAACTTGTCATGACTGATGAGAATGAAAGCTATCTAGGATGCCGATTAAGCCACTAGAGGATTTTGATTTAAGGAATCCTATGAAAAGATGCTTTTTTATCAAACTTATTACTAGGGCAGGCACCTACTGCTTTAATATCTGTAGTTCAGACTGTATTTTCCTGGTGGTCTTCTGAATGGTATAATGGTATAATGAAGTTATAATGAAGGTATTTCTGCTTAACCCATGAAGAGAGGCTGAGACCCTCACTGAAATAATGTGTCTTCCACATGTTTTGTAATCAGAATAGAGACTACATTTTGAGGGACTCCACTTACTAGGTAATCTTGAATTCTTCAACATGTGCACTCTGCATGTGCTTCTGTCACAGCCTGAGCATGAAAGGCTGGGGAAGAGCACATAATTTCTTACTGTCATGGGAGAAGCAGAAATGACAAAAGCATTTCCAGTATGTTGCTAGGAGAATGCTGAGATGCCATGTGTACATTCAAAAATTAGTCTTCTGAACAGAGTCAGGACCTGCAAGTTCTGTATTTGCTGGTTTAGCACTTGTGTCCACAGATCAAAAGAAAGAGAACTCTCCTTCTCTTAAGTAAGGAAAGATGGTGGTATCAGTAGGGATGAACTACTAATCCAAGATGAAGGGCATAGGAAGAAGTCCTCTTTGTTTTTGAAGAACAATGGGGATTGGTTGTGTTTATTGGCAAAAAGTCTTGCTGTAGTCTTTTTTTTTTTTCCTTCACTTTGTAATCTGTACTTTATAGATTTATGGAGTGTAAGATTATCTCCTTTTAATTTCTAGACATCACAGACCCCTCAGTTTCACTGAACTAGCCCTGTTAATGAGCATAACATGTTCAGTGCAGTATACCTTGTCTTCAGTGTAGCGTATCTTGAAGAAAGTGCCCAGTCTTGGTCTGAAGATATCAAAAGATGGATCAGCCAAGGTTTCGTTTCAGAGGAATGGATTTCACATCCCAAGGGACAGATTTTCCTAGAGGTATAGAGATGCCATGCTTGACAGGGGTCTCTATAGCACTCTCATGCTGTGAATTGTGGTACAACACACCAGCTGAGCATAGAAGTGAAAGGATATGAAATATAAATTCATTATGGCATAGCTAGAGCAGTGACGATAAATTCCCTGTGTTTCCAGGTGTCTATATTGTATTCCCAACTAGGGGTACTGTCAGTGGAGACAAACTGCCTTCTTTTGATCACTTTCTGCTGTGAAAAGGGTCAGTCCTCCTTGTTCTTCACACTCCCTCCTACATGATCCTGACTCACCCTTGGGCTGACTTTCATATTCACTGAGCTGATCCAGCTCATTAACTCATCAGAAAAATGTCCTTTTTTTACTTCTTTGAATTTATTTTCTGCCAGTTCAATGAGCTGAATCGGGGTCAGGTGAGTGTTAACGGTACTGTAAGGAAGCATGGATGGAATTCTGTGATTTTGTGAATTAGGGGAAGGAAGAGGAAAAGGACAGGAAAAAGCAAACAAGGTGAAGGAACAAGACTGCTTCTTTCAACAGCAGAGAGCCTTAGGATCAGCTTATCTCACCTTGTCTGGTCACATCTTTAGGCAGGTAATTTCTTTAGAGCTCCCGTGGATCGAAAAAGAGGGTTTCTTTAGAGGGTGTCTAAAAAGGAAATAAAGGGAAGTAATCTAATTTAGATGCATAGGTTAGACAATGTAAATATGCCTGGTCTTTACTACAAAGACCCCTGTGGATTAAATCTTTAAAGTACGAAATGCTTGGGAAATCCAAATAATGGTCTGTAAATACAGAAGTAGTCTTTGGCGAGCTCTAAAAGACCTCAAGTACATTCAGGAAGACCATGTAAATCCAGAGAGCAGAGCATGAGCACCAGGTGAACTGGCCATGTGAAGTCATTGTCGAACAAAGGTTGGTGAAGCTAATGTTACTTGGAATTTGCTCAGGCTCTGCCTGAGGAGAAAATCAGGAGTAATCCTCTAGCATACCTCTTGCTTTCAGTGGAGTAGTTTCCCCTGCCATTCCTTGCGTGCCACCAGCTCTGTCACTAACTTTCTTTCTTGCTCTTTTCACTTCCGCCATTATTTGTAAAACTAATACTGAAAATGACCTACATAAATAAATAAATTGAATGAATAAATTATGAGGGAGAGAATGAATGTGTGAGTGTGTGTAGGTGGATGACACAGAGAACCAGGCTGGTGGGAGCAGCAGGAGCTATCAGTTCATTTGCTGTCAGTGGCAGAGCCCCAGGGAGGGTAAAGACATTAAGTACCTGATTGTGCAAGGTGCGAGTGCCTTCATCTTCTGTCATTCTTGGAGATAATTGAAAGCATTTCCATACCTTGATAGGAGAGGCGTCAAGGAAAGAAGAAGAGGGCAGCAGCCTAAACCTGTGATTCTCAGCCTTTATTTTTTAATTTGCAGATCTGTAAGGATTTCTCCTCTGTAACGAATCTTTTCATAATTATCTTTCATGGAGCCTTTTAAAATAATCAATGGACCCTCAGGGGCCTGTACAACTGAGCTGCAGACTTTCAGATAATGCAACGCAGGAGAAACTTCCCTCTCGCAAGAGCAAGGCTGAAAGTTTTATTTCAGAGTTGATACTGGTTTTATCCTTTCAGGTACCACCTTTTCACCATGGAAGGCATTTGCCATTATGTTAAGCAAATAGCTGAGCCACTGGCTCCTTGCCATGCCACTGAACCCTGGGACATTTTCTGAGAGCACAAGGTGAACCCTGCAGTGCAGGAGGGGTGCAATGCTCCTTTGAGATTTGCCACATCTTGCACCAGAGATGAAATGTGCCCATTGCACTGTGCTGTAGAGCCACGCATGCTGACAGCTTTGCCTTTCAGGACAGGGCATATACATCTGGAATTCAACTGGTTGCAGAAAGACATTTGTGTTATTAAATGAATAANTTTTTTTTTCCGAAGTAGTTCAACCCTTTGTGTGATTTTTCCAGAGTATAAGATTGTATTATCATACCTGGTAAACTGAGCAGCTGAGATGTGTGTCCATATCTGTATGTTATGTGCATACAGTTGCCTCTCACCTGTTCTAAGTATGTGGCTCTATAGCACTCTTTGTTGGAGTCTGAGTATCCCTCACAAATGGTAAATAGTAGGACTAGAGCTGAAGAAGTTGCCTTGAATTTCCCTTCAAAACAAGTGTGGCTTGTAACTGTTCACTTCTTAAAAAATCCAGTTGTTTCCTTAACACAAACTTACTCTTTACAGCTGTCCCTTGGAGCTCTTGTGGGAGATCCAAATGACCTGCTGTGCAGCCAGTCCTTGGGTAGATAACAACTGTCCCAGAGAGCACTGGAAAGGAAAATAGGTTTTTTCAATTTTTTGCAATACTTAGGGTAGCAGCAGAGGAGAGAATGGGATATAAAGGATGAGATACTGTTGGTTGCCTTTGAGCAGATGCAATGTTCTGAATTGATTTTCACTTTAAGCTTGGCATTTGTATATGTGGGAATAGGGAATTACAGTAATAAAGCCTGGAATTCATAAATACACTTAGAGCTCTAGTCAAGTGCAAATCCCTCTGATAAGAAAGGGGCACAGTCTGCCTATCAGTCACAGGTAGAACAGTCTCTACTGGTTGCTCTACAGTGATTGCTCTTAATCAACCCTTTATTCAGCTATGAGATGCTGTTAACATATAAAGTAGGCCAGGCTGTCATCTGACTGTTATTGACAGCTAGTCTGGTGAGTGAGTCTAGAGTTTGTTGCAGATGTGTGTCTAAGTCCAAGGTTACCTAAGTTAATGCAAGAAGAACAAAGAGAGAATTAAAAGGAAAATTTGGGCAGTTGCATTAGAAACTTCATTATTGTGAATCCAGGGGCCTCCATAATGACTTGTGAATGCCCTTTCCAGGTCAAAGGACATTGCCCTCCATTCCTGCAGAAATACTGCTTTCTGTCAGATCTGATGGGTCAACATTACTGGCATATTGCATAGATTTGCTTCGTGCCAGGGATGTGCAGCAGCACAGCCAGCTCTACCAAGTGGTTTTGAGCCCGTGACAGGGGTCCATGGCTGGTACCGACACAGGAGCTGTGCTCCTTACTGCCTTGAATGTGCCACCACCTTTCTGTTGCTTTTCTTGCCTTGGATATATTCTCTTCATCCTCACAACATAATGTCCTGAAGCAATGGAAGAGGAAGTCGGTCTTGTCCATAGGGTGATATGGGCAGCAGTAAAAATGTTGTCCCATTAGAGATTATGTGTATTAGTTTTGATCTGATCTCTTTTTCAGGTGGCTGAAAACAATAGAAATAATAAAAGTACTTACATGGCACAGAACCCTTGGTCCCATCTTCAGAGAGAAGTGAGCCATGCAAGTACTTAAGGCCTCACTGACAGCCAGTGGGATGGATCTTACAGAATATTTAAGTGGAAGACCAGACACCATGCTTAGTTGGATTTCTAGAAGGATTTAATTACTTAAGATTTACACTGATTTAAGGGCAAGTACCTAACTACGTAAGCACTTTTATAAAACTATCAAGTGTGCATTTGTATTTGTAGGTGTCTAAATATTTATTTTTGTTATAGTACTTAGTATACTATTTTGAAAATAGGGCTTACTACCCAGCTCCAGCCCAGAAGCCTGTACAGGCACGCAAACATGGCCCTGACTCTCAGCAGGGGTTAAGTCTGGTACCACATGGAGCTAACTCAGACATATGACTTCTCAACCAGAACTGCACTTGAATACTTAAAAAAGTTGCTACCTTATACAGCTAGAACAAAAGAAGGGGAGTTAGCACACCACCTTGTCAGTACCCTCCACTCCTTTGGGTAAGGTTTGTTTTCATGTCACTGTGTTGAATACAGCATCCATGAGAAACAACAGAAGTAGCTGCTCTGCACTCACTTCCATGTATACCATTGTCAGCTGCCTTGTATGTTTCTCATTCTTGAATCTAAAAAAAATATTAGAAAACCTTAAAAGGTTCAGCGGTAACATTTGCCTGTTGTTTACACAGCTATTTGAAGTTAAATAATTCACACTGTCTCAGCTACCTTGCTTGAATAATCAGGACAGTGATATGGAATAGTATGTGCTTCTCCATTTCACCTCCACTCTCTGCATCATGGTGCAATCCAGTACACGGAGCATCGTCCTGAATACAAATTTACTTTTTCCTGCTAAGCTTATTTCCTTTAAGGCATTTTATTTTCCCTCTTGTGGATTGACAGACTTATCAAGACTGGCTAAGATTCATTTAATATGCCTAACATAAGCCAAACACTATCCTGTCCTGTTGCTCCGTATTCTTTTCTTAGAAAGAATTGTTTTCATCTGCAATTATTTGCATTATCTGCTTAAATATTTAGCAAATGCCATAGTTTGGTAGTCAGGCACTGCTGTAATCTATTCTGAATTTTAACTCTATAAACCAATTCCTTGTCTGCCTGGTTGGATTTTTGTTTTGTTTTTCCTCCTGTCTATCATGAGATGACATCCCCAGAAAGCAGGAACACAGCAGCACCTGGGGATAGATGCACTCCTGGTGCCTGGGCTCTGGCAGAGATGTGGAGGGGGATCCACACACAGCAGGCCTGTAGAATCAATCCCAGATGCCAACTGTGGATTTGTATCACATGGCAATGCTTTGAATTTTCATTAATTAAAAGGCAGTAATAAAGAAAAAAGCTCCATTCTCATCCTCCTAAGTGCTGTCACGATCACTCATGCACATACACACTGCTGCCTTTGTACATAATATTAAGGGACATAGCAGCACACTAAGCAGAGAAATGTACCAAATTTCCCTGGATTGTTGCGTATGTCTTTATGGATGCCACTGCAAAAGGATCATTGCTGTATTTTTAAGGTTTTAGTATCTTGCAAAACTATTTTTTCTTTTTCTGTCCATTTTGAAATATCCCCTGACATTAGGTAAAATGTTTCCCTTATTAATCTCCATGGGTATAGTCCTAGTTTGCTGAAGATTCTCTGCTGGGTGTCCTGGCTTTTCCCCCAAATTCTCACAAACTCTTATTCTGAATGTGCTTATCTACCTGCAGGAGTACTCCCCTGGGCTACCACAACCTTCCTATTTGAGCAAGGCTCAAGGGAGCAGCTAGTCATCAGACAGTAGCATGCAAAGGTGCTTTAGAGTCATTCCTTTAATCTGAGGTCACAGGCCACTTTCAAGTGCTGGTGGACAGTGTGCAGGCAAGACTGTCAAAAGTGCCAGCTGAATGCAGAGCAGTCACATGGATATCACATCTTGGTGATAATGGCAGAGGAAAAAATGCCTTTACTCACTGTAAAGACCAGCAAGGCACGCCCAGCTCACCCACAGTGCTGAAATCGAATGAGGAAAAGGAAAAACTTGCATTTCTTTCTCCTTGCTGTTTATAAAACTGTCTCTAACACACCACAGGGTTCCGTGTTCCATTTCTGATAGATAGGCAAAAAGCCAGTGAAGTGTAACTTTGTGTGGCTTCCAAGCTAACACAGGTCCACATCTGGGGCATCCTGGGTTTTATGCCTTTGATATTGACTCATCAGAGTACACGACATTGGCGGATATCCTGCCTGCAGCTTCCCAAAGTTATTGGGAAGGCTTTATGGAAGAATACAAGAGTGTGTCACTGATAAACAGTGGTAACACTGTTACTCAGAGAAGTGATGGTGTTCCTACCTCAACAGCACATTCACCTTGGTGTGTGTGTTCTGAATTAAAAGTTTAGAAATGCTTCTTAGAGAAATTCTCTCAGCATATAACTGGTGGTGGCACAGAAGGGACACAACATTCTACTCACATGGAAGGGAAATGTTTAAAAAAAAGCCAGCACCTCATTCCTAATATTTTTTATTTATCATTCATCAAATGTACACTTTTCCTAAGTGTAGTATGTTTTTTTAGATTGTTTTTAAAGGATTTTTTCCCCACTGAATATTTTATCCTGATTTGCAGACAAACTTTGTTTCATTCTGGTGGACTGTGCCCAAATTTAGTGGGCATCACCTGGAATGATGGAGCCATTATTATTACGTATACATGGATGTACTTCCTTCATGAAAGCAGCTCCTTGCTGTGCCAGTAGACAGATGGCTAGTGAAGGAGGGAAAGTCCCCACTCAAGGTAAGTCTCAAGCAGCGCTCCCTGAACATTGAGGGTTACAGCATTCACCTCCTTTGACAAAAGCTCTTTTTGATCTTCAGGAGACCCATGTGGAAGTGCATACTGGGCAAAAGCAATGAGCAATTGTATTCCTTGTAGTCTGCAGGAAGATACTTGTCCCTGTAAAAAGAATATCCTCATGCTACAGGAAATCTGTCCTAGGAACAGAAGAGCAGGCAGATCCTTGAACTGTAGACTGCTAGAGACAGGGAAATGTTGGGAATGTGCTTGCCCTTTTTTCTAAATTTTCGCAGGCATCCAGGTTATTGGAGAAGGGGATGCTGGGCTAGGTAGACTATAGGTCTACTTCAGTGGCATATGTATAAGTGGCTAATTCCTGAAAAAAACAGGTGATCAAGAAACCATTTTTTCATGAATGTTTGCATCTCCATTGGCTTCACCTGAGATGGTAGATGTCAGATCAGAATCAAGCCAATGGCTGAGAAGAGTTTTGTCAGCACAAGTGAGTATTTTCTGTTCCTTTTTCTAGTTGTATGACTCCACTGAACAGCCTTCCTAATCTAGTTCACCGTTAAGAAGCACCTATAAGACACATACTGTAGATTACACATTCTGTCACGGTCAAAGGACAGCAGATGGAAATGAAAATTGGTTAACCAACCAATCAGGAGAAGGTGCTTGTCATATAGAAAACTGAAGTGACTCATGTAATGTCCTCTTCCCCCTCCAGCCACTACATGAATCACCTCACCTGTATCCAAGCAAAGGTCAATTCAGTTTCTCAGTTCTTGGATGAGTTTTCAATTTAAAAGTATTGAAAGATCAGGACATTATTTAGTGTGAAGAGTTGTACAATCTTTGATTCAGTTTTAGCATGTGACTACAGTACAATTCTATTAGAACTGTGTCTCAAATACTCTTAGTGTGATAAACATACATTTTGACTAGCTCTCACTCACTGCTGACACAGTTTTCCTCTTCCAAGGTTGTTTGATTCTCTCTCTTACTCTGCCTTGTTTCTTTTAGCTGTTTGCCATAGAAATGAAGAGTGAGGAAATGAAGGAAACAACATGTTTGCTGGAGGAAGAAGTTCAGACTCATTTTAAGAGGTCCAAGGAGTTGGAATTAATAAAATATTACTCTTCATGATATTAGCTGCAAATCTGTCCCAGTTAGGTTAAGAGAAGCAATCATTTTTTTTCCTTCTCCCTCACATTTGGGCTGTACTGACCTCTTCCCTGTACCATTCAGAAGTCAAAGAGAGAATAACTGCTGCTCTGGAAAACTTCAATTTGTCAGATGTGATGCAGTGTTGGTACAAGGAAAGCTGCTTTTATCCCACTGCCTGGCTTTTCCATGACTTGCCTCCGTCTCCCAGCCCGATCTGTTTCCATATTACATTCTTGTTACCAGGGACTGGAAGAGTATGGGAAAAAATTCATCCTAGTATGGATTTCTTTTAAAGTACATTTCTTTCATTCCCACTTTGTCTTGATCTTCTGTTAACTATCAGAAGATAAAATCAGGCATCTTGACATTTTTATTGTGTTTTCCACACAGCAGGTTGGGTTAACCTGTGTGGGGTTCCTGTACGTAACTTACTCAGCTAATTTATGTGGAAAATACCAACTCTCTTGTCCTTGCTTGGATCTGAGTTTGAATTAGCTACCTCAGTGAAAGAGCAAACCTCATTTCAAAATGAAGTCATGCTTTTTCCCCATCTGAAGTAGTTTGTCTTCCAGCACATTTGTAATAAAAGGAAACATATCTTTCTGCTATTTCATTTTCTTCTTTTTTGTTGTACACTCAAAAAGCAGGGGGTGAATGGAAAAGAAATGTCCTGGTAAATCTGGTTGCTGCCATTACCATTCCCGACAAATAAATAAGGAAGTGGTGAGCTTTTTAAAATGAGGTGTTTAGATTCTGTACATAGGATCATGCTTGCTATCTTAAAACAAAACCTACCTATTTCTGTCTGCATCTCATGCAAGACTGCACACATCTTGGGAAATAGGTTGAAGGGTTTCTGTGTTATGAAACACAAGCACTTTTAAAGAAATTATTGCACTTAGCCTGAGGCTCTGCTTCTCTGTGACTGGCTAACCTGGATCTGTTAAAACTCCTTCACAAGTCAGAATTCAACAGCATTAGCAGTTTTGATTGCACTAAATGGTTATCGGAAATGCTTGTGCTGAATCTGACTTCAAATATAACTAAAGCAATCAGCATATAGCTCTTCCTAATGGATATTTAGCCTGAATACAAATTAATAAGGGTTTAGTCCTCTGTCTTTGTGTTTAAAACAAAATAAATTATTTGCTTATTTGGAGGGGGCCAGAAAGTAAGTTATGGTGAATGAAGTGGAAAGAGCACTTCTGCCCATTGAACTATTGGTTTGAGATTGAACAAAATCATTGACAGTTTTACCAGAGAGGGTTTAAAGAAGCCCATGAAAATGTTTGCACACAGACTGGCCCTGCAGCATAGGAGCAGCAGAATACACTGCCACAAGGGAGATCTGCCTAGGTATTTATACCATGCTCATTGCTATGGTAACAGAAAGCCTTATGAAATGTAGCCATTGCAATACAGAAGTGTTTGTGCCTTCCTGCCTCTCTCACACTCTTTTCTTCTCCTCAACCCTGGGGCTTTTATGGATACTTTTATAATGAGAAGGCCCAGTGTCAAGAGTGTGACTTGCATTGATTCCTAAAACCTGGGGATTCCTGAGCCAGATTCCTGGTCCAGCACTGCCTGGACTGTGATCCTGGGGGGATTGACTGGATCTTCTGGATCCTCCAGTCTCGCAGTCATTCACCTGTCACAGGTGCTTCTGAGTCCCTCGAGTGTGCCTGGATTATTTCAGTGTATGGTAACAAGTCCCTTGGCAATACCTGAAGGGCATAGCTGCGGAGGAGGATCACCAAGAGTTAACTCATAGTGTGTCTCCTGCCTCCCCAGGGCCCTGGGACACAGCAGCTACAGGACAAGATGCACCAACCTCAGACTTGATGATGGGCTGTTTGCCAGACATATTGAGCAGTTACAAAGAGACGAATTCAAGAGTCATGTCTTCAATCCTATACTGTGAGAAAACACTGATGTAACACCATTCTAATTCCTGGCCCTTAAAATGGTTTAGAGCATGGATATGCCCACTTCCACACAGCTGAGTGTGGTTTTCATGTATCATGGATTTCCTGCTTCTTTAGAGAAAGCTTTTTTAAGTTGAGTAACCACATCACAGAATCATTCAAGATGGCAACCCTCTTTCTGTGGTCATATCTGGCACTGGCCATGTGAATTTTCCATAAGTGTTAACCATGCTTTTGCACCCCCACACCTCACTGACATGTTCTGAGACTTTTTTTAATTAATGCTAACGTGCCTGGAAACTTTCTGGATGCAACTGATACCAAAAAAAGTACCCTAACTGACTTTAAAAAGAAATTGGTATTTTTCTGTTTCTGCTTATAAAGGAGAACCATCCGAAGAGTTGGATAATTGTGAAGATTTGGACCTCTTAGCCCATGTCTATATAATCTGCGAAACTTTATTTAATATGATGCTTCAAGTTAATGTGCTGATACAACCTGATTTTCTAAAGAAAAAGGCTGACTACAGGTCTTCAGAAGGAAATATTTTGAAATACTCTGCTTAGCTTTACGTCAGTCTGTTGCAATAGCCAGTAAAAACACAATACCATGGTTTGGGCATTTTGGAGCAGTTAGGGTCTATAGTGCTGTGGAAGGGAAGTGCACATTGCCTCTTGCTTCCCATGGACTTCTTCTCCATGGTATAAAATATTGCTGTTTTAAAGCAATACACCTCACTTTCCCTGACCAGTTTATGAATGGCAAGGAAATAAAGAATCCAGGAGATTCTGGAATGAGGAATTGAAATGTGTAACACCAATGGAAAGGTGCATTGCAATTACAGTGTGATGTTGTTTTTCTGAATCTGTTAGCCTACTGGTTTAAAAATGCTTGTATTGTTAACATAGTACTTCTTTTGATGTAGATACATACTCAAGTAGGCATAACACAACACCAGAAATTGCTACCTAGAGATATGGTATTTTGTACACAGTATGATTTCTAATTACTTGAATAATACTGTACAATGGAATAATTTCTTACTTGGTGACAGTTGTTTCTCACTGCTTGAGATATAATAACCTCTTGGGAAGTCATGGAGCTGCAAACTATAATGATCTATATTGAGCATTTTTGCTCAGTCTGTACTCTTGAAATGCTCAGCATTCAGAAAAAATGAATCAGGAGAAACTGGTAAAGTAAGTTGCAGCAACTGAATGAGATGGCTCTTCAGAATTATATATAGAACCCTTTTTTAGACGCCTACAGTCCCTATATTAAAAACAGTGATTCAGAAAATCAGCCAGCAGATTCCTGAACCAAAGTATTGTGTGTAATTTTTGCAGTCCACATTTAAAAAGAGGCATTGTTTACAGGAATGAAATGAGCATTACAAGACGCTTTTTCAGTAAAGACTCTTTACTTGGATAAGAGATCTTTTGATGTTGCTATTTTTAATATACCAGTTTAATTTGTTATATGTATCCATGCATTTATAAAAAACAATTTTCTTCTCAGAAATATATATGAAACACTTCACCCATAAATCTGCACAATTATATTAAAAAAAATTAACAACAGAGTGAACCCGAAAAGAGTAGCACAGTCATACATCCAATGCCTACAGCAAAGGAGTTGGGAAGCCATCCAATTCCAGAATCACCTTTTGATTTTAAAAGATGTGTACCACACTCACTGAGCAGGACTGAAGGATTTGACTGCAGCCCAAGCTCTATGCATCACTATTCTGGTCCTTCTTGCAGGTCAGGGACACTTGAAACATTTTGGCTTATCTATCAAACCACAGTAGGCCTGTGTTAAACTCTCTGGAGGGACAAAGCAGTCTGTTCACATAAGCTGCGCTCAGATAAAAAGGAGGTCTGTCTGAAACAATATCACCTGCTTCCTGGGTAGAGGACCACCCAGGACTTGGATAATGCCTTAAGACCTCAGTGCCAAGGACCCAGCTGGCATCAGGATCTAGTATAGAGGCAGCAGCTGCCCTGGCCCCATCCCCCAGCAAGGTTTAGGATGCAGTCCAGAATAGGAGCTGCAGCTTTTCTAGATGAGGGCATTCCTACTTCTTACCAAGCAGTGAGACAGGTCAGAGTAAGAAGTCTTCTGCTGCAATACACAGCAAACCTTAATGAACAGGATCCTCATCAGAGGAGACCCACAGACCCAGTCCTGTGTACTAGGAGTTGGACTGCAACTCCAAGAGGATTTTGTGTCCTTTCCCTTTTCTTCTTCCTCATTCACGTCAGGGTGGGACGTTGCCAGTCCACCACAAGCAACACCAATGGTACTTGTGCACATCAGCAGACATTTCAGTACACTGGAAGCCAATGCAAGCTAATACATTTCAAAAGGTCATGTGCCCTAAAACAGCTTTATATTGGTGTATATTAATGAACCAAAGGTGCTTTTTTTTTTTTTTTTTAAATTAAGTTCTTAGTGATATTGACCCACCGTGCCTAGGAGCAACTCTTCAGGGAGTTAGGGCTTCCTGGTTGGCCTGAGGAACTATCTGTGCCCTTCCTGGTACCTCTGCTCCAACAGCAGTGGAGGAACTTTCTAAAAATATGAGTCAGTATTTCATCCACTGATTTCTGTGATCTTTATCTGGACAGAATAAATGGTGGGAAGGACTTCTGGATGGAAACTAATAGGAGCCCTAGTACTACAGAGAAACAACAGGCCTTTGTTTCACTTCTAGTGCTAGCAAGGAATAGAGCTCTGCCACATAGGATATAACATAAGTAAAGTTAGTTATCATATAGGATGAAAGTAAGCTCAAGAATAAGGTTTACATTCACAATAACTTTGCTATTTCAGACTAGAAATCAGCACTGTGCCTTCCTCTGAGTTAATGTGGAGATCAGGTTTTGCTGGACACTAATACAAAGGGAGAAACCATAATGCAAGGGCAATTCTTGGCAGAGTTCCCACAGACATTAAGGAAAGGCACAACTCATACAGAAGGAATTTAAAGCAGTCGGTTATATTTTCAGGGTGGCCTCCTGTGTACTATTTCTCCAGTGCTTTTCAAAATGAAGCTGGTGCTTGCAGAAAGGGCTGTCTTGCAGGCCTCCATTCCTCTGGAGAAAATCCCCCAACCATGCATTAGGAAGACAAAGCTTCCTATGCAGTCCCCTTCTAGCCTGTCTCAGGCCTGTGCTGGAGCCACCTGCTTTTAAAGTAAATGTTAGACCCAGTCAGTGACTGAACTCTCTGCAGAAGTTGCCAGCAAATGGAACAGCAGCTTAGACAGTTCGGCCCAGTGGAAGTAACTCAGCTAAGATTTGAGATGGTCATCTGTGTATGAACAGTCCAGGGCAGTTTCAGGAGGCACTGGGCTAAGTCCCTCTGGGGTGATGAAGACAGGAGACGGTGAGCTTAATTCTATTGCTCTCTCGGGGAATTAAAGTCATTGCAGGTGGCACCAGGAAGAAATGAAATGTCAACCCTCAGAGAAAGTTACATTCAAGAAGAGGGAAATTCCCCTAATAAATCTTTCAATTGCTCTCTCTGAGATTGTGTCAGCCTGCCAAAAGGCTGCAATACTTTTCTCTAGAACGCCACATTACACAGAGCTAGACAAACAAACAGCACTTGTACAAAATGCGCAAGGTGCTAGCAAGTGGCAACTGTCTTGTTCATTCTGTAAAGAATACACAGGAGGTGTCCTGCCTGTGTGTTGATTTGTGGGAAGGGTTGCATTTAAAACTGGGCTCTGACTTCATTAGCTGGCCAGTGTGGGGCTTTGTGTGGGGTTGTATAATCTGAATGAAAGACCTTATTGTAATGGACGCCACTTATGGCATAGAAAATTGTTGAGAGATTTTCAGGCTGAATTCTTCTGTTAACACTATCCCAACACCATGCTGATTGTGCTGTGTTCCCTTAAGGAGCTATCAGAAGACAATCCAAATGAGAGATTAGTACACTGGAAAGGAAAGAAGAGAAAAGAAAACAAATGTATGGATTGTAAAAGTAGGGGTATACTGGAGACCTCACCATCTTTTACTCTGGCCTTTCTAAGACACAGGGTTACATTCACTGAGCATAGCATTTTTCTTTATTATATGTTCTTACCCAGCAATTTCGTGTTTAATGGTAAGTGCACAAAGAATATTAATGCATACATAAATTAGGACAAAACCTTCAAGTTGATAATGCCCAGTGTAGACAGTCTGGAGCATTTAAGAAGAAATCAGGGTAATAAACATAAAAGATCAAGACCTGAGTTTGGCTAAAAATGGTTTAAACTTATGCCTAAACTACCAAAATATCTACAGTTATGTTAGATCACATTTCAGATATTTGGAAGCAATACAAAGTTTCCTCTGTTAGTAAATTATTCCCTTAACTGTCCACTACAGAGTTTCTTTCATTTCCTCTCCCAAACATCTGGCAGTAGATGCTGCAGAAGCCCACAGTCAGCAAGATATGCAAGCAGGGGCCTAACTTTAGTTCATGAGTCATCTCCCTGGCTCCAGTGGGACAGTTCAGGTGGTTAAAGTTAAGCATGTACTTAAGTACTTCTCTGAAACTAAATGAATCTGTGCCAGCAAGAGGTTGCTGCCTAGGTAGTAAACTGATTGGCTGCCTCATGGCATGTCCATAACCATTTATAAAAGGGATTTATTTAAAACACAGTTAGAAGACACACCTCTGCTCTGAGAGTGGTGATTCCTAAAGACTTTAAAAAAGCTGATCACTCTCAGTCTTGACAGTCTCTTGCAAGCCCCTCATTAATATTAATAATATTAATAATATTCCATTAACTGGAAACACTTTAAATGGACTCAGCAGAGCAGGGAGCTACTGCTCACCCTCACCTTACAGAGCTCAGCGAGCCTGCAGGTCATGGATAGAAAACCCATGATCCAGAAGCATGTACCCTCTCTGTTACAAAAGTTTTGCTTTTCTGTTAATAATAGTTCAGCTACTAACCTATAAATACATTTACAGGCAAAAGTTTCAGTTGATGGAGTCATCATTCTCAAGCAGCCATTTCTACAGCAGAGGTACAAACCCAGAGCACTTCCTCTCCTCCATCCAAGTGTTCGTGGATCTAAAAATCCTTATTTTTTAAACTTCTGTTTGGAGCCGTTTTCTCCAGGCCATGGTGAGCGTGTTCTCTGAAGCCTCAATTGCTGCAAGGCCCGCAATTAATTCTGCTTGGGCTGCAGTCCTGTCTCTACCACAGCCCAAGTGTTTGTTTTCCCCTTGGCTCTGGCACTACACATCCAACCACAGGTAACCAGCTGGTGGGTTATGTGACCCTTGGGCTTTGCAGAAGACACATCGAAGCCACAAACACTCAGAGTGTAAGTCTTGTACTATCTTGCCTACACAGGACCTGTATGATGCTTCCAAAGACCCTTTCAATAAAATCAGGTAATTATTTGTAGCTGAAGGAATGGTTTCCAAACTCTTTAAGAGCATCTGTGTCACCAGTAATTCCTTTTCTTCTGAATATAAAATTCAGTTTTTGCCAAATACATAGCATTTTTTCCTAAGCCCTAATATCTGTATAGTGTTTCTCCTTGCACATTTTTCCCAACCTGTCAAAATCATAAGACTGAAAATTATAAAGCCAGCAGCTTTGCTAGAAAATGTCAGGCAGCCACACATTTTTCAGCACTAGAGTCTATTTTATGCTGGGCAGCATTGTTTAAAAATGAGTTTTTTAAGTCCCCAATTTTTCATTTCCAAGTTAAGGCCAGAAATTTCACTTCCAAAGGTAAGATATGGAGAAACCAAAACCAGGGACTTAGAAAAGAACTGCCATCTCAGCAATCATTTTGAACATTAGTATCTTTTGACATTCTAATACTGGTGGCTGTGATTCACCTAGCAGAGAGACTTAACTAGGATTTGTTTATATGCCTTTCAAATACTAAGTGTCAATCATTGGTCTTTCATGTCTCTGTTTTTCCCTCCACCGGGTTTCTATTGGCTCTTCAGGTTTCTCTCATCCATTGAATCATCATGTGGTATGGACTTTATTATTTACTCCACATTCAGCATTAAGCAAACTTTTCCTCCTTCAGTAGTTTTAATCTGTGCATATTGAGCACAGCCCGAGTTGGAGGCATGTTCCTGGGGTGGAGGAACCAAGCTAATGCCATGTGATGGTGTCTCCATTTCTACCTGGCTGTAAATTCTGCACTGCTCAGAGGCTGAGATCATGCACATGAAGGGCAGATTGTAGCAAATGAGTTAAGAAAACAAAGATTAAGATAAGTAACAGCATTAACGGAAACTACAGAAGAAATTTTTCAGTTATCATCCTTAAGAGAAGTTAGCTCAGGGCACTTTTTTCATACGGTGTGTGGAAAGGTTTCTTTGGCCAGATCCTGGGGAACTGATGCAAGAGAACATTGTCACACACTAATGCTCTCCTGCTGCTAAGCAAATAGCATGGCCTTTATTTGAATACACATGCATAATAAATCTTTGGCATACAACCCACAAAAACTACCAACAGCTTCCTTGAAATTAAGAACATTCAAGTATTTCTCCACAGCAAGAAATTTTTGCTACAGCACCTCTGTTCTAGCTGAAGAGGCTTTTCCAGTCCTGCCACACAACAAATTGCCCACCTTCCTTTTGAATTGCTGCTGGCAAAACCTGAGTGACGACTTGCCATCCTGGGCTGGGGAGCTGCCTGACTTCATTTCAAGGCAGGCAGAGGGAAGACTATTCACACTGTGGGAGGGAAGCAGCATTGAAATGGCAAATGGAAATGACCTACTGTGGCAGAGTATCAGAGCAGTGGAGTCAAGAAGTGAGGCCACTCTCTCCACAGGATCATCATCTGCACCATTTAAATACATGTATAATCCTGGCGTGTTTCCTGCTTATTTTAGCTAGAGGAAATAGGGTAGCAGGGAATACAAAAGGGTCAGGCAAAGTACCTGTGTCAAATTACAGCTTGTACAGCTGTCCCTAGAGCAAGACTAGGCTGCTCAAAGAGGAGATAAGGTTAATCTAGTAAAAGAAATTATTTCTGCTCCTTATCCCCCAGCATCTCCTTTCCCTTCCCATACTTTTTCCATGACTCTTCTGTCCTGTTTCCATTCCTTAGAGTAACTTCAAAAATGTTCTTGGAGTTTGTCACCAATCTTGTCACTATTTCCTGAACAATCAAGTAGAGAGCACAGCCTGAGTATGAATGCTGAACATCTTACAGCACTGTCTGGAATTAGCCTCGTACACTCCCAGTTTCCCCTCTTCCCCTCTCCTCGTCCCCATTTGGGTGCTTCAGACCAAATGTATCTATAGCATCGTCTCAAAAGCTGCTGCTGAGAGCTGTCAGTGAGCTTTCCTTCTAGCAGTCATTTACCTATGATCCAACAGCAATACAGACTTCTTCAACTTGTTCTTTGAAAGCATTTTCCATTATCCAAACTGATTGTTTAATAGTAGCCTAAATTTACTCACTTGAAATGCATACCTGAACTTGGGGATCTATCTCATCTGCCACAGGCATAATCAAAGCAATCTGATGTATCACTGGTCTCCAGGGACCACTCCAAACACTTGAAAAGGCTTCTACAGGACAAAGGTTTAATATCTAGGCCAATTACTTATCTAATGCAAAATTTTCTGTGGATCACTTCCATTTAGAGAAGAGGTCAAAAAAAACCCCAAAAAACCAACAAACCACTCCTCTCAAAAAATTAATTTTCAATTGCTTTGTGCTAAAGGAATGCAGTAGTCATGTTAATGTACTCTGTAAGTCTGTACGGAATAGCAGAGGAATATAAACAAATTAGTTCATACTCTGTTCATGTTCTGTCTCTGAGGGATAGGAAGTGAAACTGTGCAATAACACTTTTAACCCTTAGAGGATCAAATATTAGCAGCCTGGCTTAAATGACAGTGTTGTTTTGCATGTTTTCTCGTCCCAAGCAGAAACAGACACATAGGGCTACACACCTCTTCTTAAGGAGAAAGAAGCTGTCAGGATGTATGCCTACCTACTTTCAACAGTGTTACAGGAGTGAGTAGATTTTACAAAACCAGACAAATGTCATTATTCTATGGACAGCTCTGCCCCCTCATTTAAATTAAACAGTAGATGAAGTCCAGATTTAAGGAGGGAGAAGAACTTGTTCTTAAATATGTATTTTAGACTTCAATAAGCATCTCAGACATGTTAAGAATAAGTGCAGTATGAATAGACTGCATACTCTTTCACTTTCTTTCTTTTTCTCTGAAGAGTGTTTATTGCCATTAATATGCTAAGCAGCCTATCACCAACAGCCCCAGAATGACTGAGTCAAAATCTGCAGTCAGAACCTTTGCCAAAAGAACTAAAACATACAGACATCAAGGTCAAGCACAATAGGTACCACTTCTGATACTGCAGCTGTACCAGAGTCTAACCTGTGCACTCTGTTGACAAAACATCCCTACTGTGGATACTGTTAGATCGACAAACCTTCATTTCTCACTGCTGTGGCAGAACCACCACCTCTTGGAAGAAATGAGTGCTAACAATGGAAGGGTTATGTTACCAGTGTAGCTGGATCTGCACAAGGGGATTCTTCTGGCAGCAGAGAATACTTTGCCTCTGTATATTCCCAGGAGACATTGGTGTGTTGGCAGTTTCCTATATCTGGCACAACACTGTGACAGAGGCCTGGGCTTCCCACCAAACACTACAGTGCTGTTTCTGAACAGCTATCACCTTGAGGGTTTACACACTCCTAAATGTAGATTAGTGTCCAGAAGAAAAATCTACTATCATTTACCTTTGGCTTTTAAGGGGAGCCAAATATCAAATTTCTAAATAAAAACAAACAAACATCTTAAGGTGCCAATAGGAAAACAAAACAAACTTCATTACAGGTGTCAAGGCTTAGCTGCAAAGGAGCAGCTGTGTGGTCAGCATCACACTGCATAGAAATATCTATGCAGTCCAGAACAAAGCTGAATTTGTGACAATTTTCTTCTTTTTTCAAAAGCTTTTTGTTCTTTGTCTTTCAGAGAATGGAATGCAGTTCCTTCTTTCATCACTACCTTTCCCTCCAAGTCTGATGCAATTTTTCATTATTGCTTTGCGATGAGAATGTGTTTATGAGTCTGCAAACGTGGAGAAATGTGTTGCGCACATCTCCTCATCCTTCAGGTCCTGTGACAGAAATGGTGGGACTCTTCTGGCCCTGTGTACACTTCAGCAAGGCACTGAAGGCTCTCTGCAGTGTCACATGGAAACAAACAGGCCCTTGTAGAGCAAAATAGTTGCCTACAGAGAATTTAGCCCCTTTAAATTAATTTCAGGGAAGTATGTATCACCTTTATATGTGTGTATCTACACCAGGATGTGATAAACTGTATCCTAAAAGGGCTTGCTGCTTTCCAGGTGACTCCAAAGGGAGCCTTGCCAGATAGCTATCTACACTGTAGAGGTAGAAAGTTAAAAGAGACCAGACTTGCCCCAGAATGTCCTCCTACCTCATCCTCTTCTGTAACACAGCTGCATGGGCATGCATGTTTAATATGTGCTTTATATTTCTGCAATTCTAGTTTGGCATCCCTGACTGCATTTGACAAGAACCCAGCTGCAGGCTGGCCTGCACACAGAGCAGCTCTGAAGCTCTTCAGGTCTACCCTCTGCAGCTAATGAGACTCGCCCAGTGATGGGAACATTTCCTTTAAGGTGGCAGGTAATGCGAGCCTTGAATAAGCAATTGCACTAACAGTATGACAATAAAATGGAGCAGTGGCAGAAAGCCATGTTGCCACCCATCAAGTAGCTGCTGGTATCCCATCCCACACACTCACATAGCCAGACTCAACGGTGGCATGGTGTAACTAGGTGTGGTTTGACGTTACAGAGAAGCCTGTCTAACAACTTGGCGCAGCTGAAAAGGCAGTCCCGCTTCCCCTCTGCTGTGCCCAGCTCCGGTTCCCACCCTACCTCCTCCTCCTTGCTGTCACTGGGGCTCCAGTACTACTGGGAGTCAGTTAGAACTGACTCTTCGGAAGAAAGCATTTTCTTTCTGCCATTTTGGCTCCCTGGTCTGGCTCACATCAGTGTCAAAGGAGCGCTGATGGGGATGGCAAGAAGGCATGATATAGCCAGAGGAAGGGAAAGGGCAGGGATTGTCCTGGCTGAACCTCCAGGGATATGTTTTCCATCAAGGCACAATACCTTTCAGCTGAGGCATGCTCAGAACAAGTTACCTTACCTCAGGTGATGGGAAGTAGCATGCTCAACTACAGTAACTTTATTGCTTACCTTGAACTTCTGCTTCCCAGCCTCCCAGAACATTAGCCCATTTCCTCTGAAGAAGGCCAGGGCTGCCCTTTGATATTCTAGATGTGCTCCCACCAAACATGGGGAGTCTTCTTCTCTAAGATTGAAATAACAGGTAGAGTTCAAAACCCTGAGACTATTACATGCTCATCTGCTGTCTTTTCTACTTCAGAGCTTGCATGGACAGGAGATAGATGTCTGTGAACCCTGCCTAGGCTGTTGGCTCAAATTCCACCTGCCCTCAAAATGGCGATTTAGTAGAGCTAGTAGGTAAGCCATGTAACAGCAATGTTCATTAGACCTTTCTTCTACCAAAATGGGATGTGGTTTTCTAAGTGCCCTTAATACTAAATTATGATTAATCCATAATCTTTCCAAGTAATTGTTGCTTTATCACTGCTTTTTCATTCTTGGCACCATAAAAGGAGATTTATTTGATTATTTTTTATAATTATAAATGTTTGCCAGTCTGTGCTCCATTTTCCTGTCCTGTTGCTTTGGTATCTGGAACCAACAATGGATCAGCAAATTAGCTGGCGTGAAAAAACTACATGAAAGAGCCAGAACTTAGTTGAGTTAAGCTTAAGTCGGGTACAGGGACCTCAAACAAGGCTTCAACAAAAAGGCAGGTATAGAAGCAAGACCATGTTGAGTCAGAGAGGCTTCTGTTGTCATGATCATTTTCATGAACATGGTGCTTTCTCTGCCTTGATCCAAAGAGCACCAATACAAAACTAGGGCCTGGGACCCTTTTTTTGATAAATGAGATGGCCCAATTTCTCTTGTATCTATGCATGTGATAAAATCAGTCTGAAAGACTTTTAACCAAATTTGTTGTGGAAGTCATTTGCAAACACCTGGTTCTCTGCAGCCCTGAGGAAAAGAACACATGGCCCTGCTCTGCTTCCCATGGGGCTGCTCTCTCTGTGCTCAAAGCAGACAGTGGTGGGGAGGCCTTCTCAAGTCTCTCCTCCCTCTGGAAGGAGATGATAAGATGAGATGATGTGATGAGATGATATGATGAGATGATATGAGATAGGCTAGGTCCTGCCTCCATCCCAGGAGGTTCCCCTCAGGTCCCAGGTTGCCTGGTTGCAGCTTCTGATCAACTCCACTCCTGAGCAACACACCTGCATCCTTCTCAGGTGCAGTTATCAACCCCAAATCCTCCAGGCTGCCCTGGTTTTCCTATACCGCTTATTAATGTTTGTAATTACAAATTAAGTGGGCCTACTGAGTTTGTGATGAAGGCATGTTTTTAAACACTGTAATCAAAGAATTTTCAGCTGGATTAAGATTTCAGTGTGCTAGTGTCTTACCTAGAGGGATATGTAAGAACAAATAAGCTTTTTGGTCTTTTAGATAGGCCACAGCAAAACCTTTCTGCCCCTTTGTTATCGTTGAATGTTTGATGCGGTGGGTTGCACCCCAGTGGCCAGGACTCCTATGTTGCTTCCCAGATAGTGAGAGGAGTCAGCCCCAGGCATGCTCAGCTGCCAGGGTGCGATGCCACTAGAAGCACTTAGTCAACATGACAAACTGAGAAGAATTCCTTAGTAGGAGGTGTCACGCGAAATAAAAGGTTGAACTCAAGGGTGTACTGTTTGACAAACACTCCATGTCAGCACAGTCACTGAAAGATGTTGTCTTCCTCTCCCTTTGCCTCCAGCCATCATATTTAGCCATGCTACCTCCTTCCCTCTGCCAGCAAAATTGCTTCTATATCCACATGGCAAGGTATCATCAGGAGACTGATATGGTTGAAAGCAACAGGGAGCCCAGTGACAGGGACAAGATGCTGGGGGCAAGCAGAACCACTTAGTGTGATGGGAGTGCTATCATCTGTCTGCTTAAATGTTGGTCAAGTTGAATCCTAAGGAGAAAGGTGAGAGTGACTGTCAGCAGAAGTTTAAAACTGCTTATTAAGCTTGAGTCCTGTAAAGACCAATTGTTGCTACAATGTGGTAAATGTTAATTATTTCTGCGCTGCAATGCTAGAAAGGGCAATGTATTTAAACAGCATTAGAAAATGTGGTCTATCAAACAGGCTTCAGATAGTTCCCTGTTGGCAAGCCTCTTAATCTGGGGTGTGGTGAGCTGTCATACTGCAAGAGAGGTCTGAGAAATAAGCAAAACACATTGGGACTTCAGTTTCAGTTCTGTTTTGTCTTGATTGCAGCCCAGTCTTTTTCTAGTTAGTCTTTGAACTTCTCCCAAGCCCACACAAGGACTGGTTGGTAGGCAGGATGTGCTGCAACTGCCAGTGAGATTAATTGAAAGAGAAGTGAACACCATCAGCTGCACAGACATACACACACACGCATGCATGCACACCTATCAATTTAACAACTTCAATTCAGAAAAGATTGAGATAAATTGGTGCAACCTTCTTTTTGGACAGGATGAGAATGTATATGCCTTTGTTTTGCCAGTTACAAAACCAGAGAGCTTTTGAACTACGCCGCCACCAAGAAAGAGAAACTGTGGCTATGATTCTATACCAGTTATAAGATATTGTTGCAACAAAATAGGTAATAGCTAGAAGGTGCCAATATTTTAAATTTTTTTTCAAAAATCACCCCTACATACAGCATACTCAGTTTAATTGTAGTTGATAGCATTTTCCTTGTAGCAAAGTAATGGTTTTATTTTACTGTGGTATGTTTTGATTCAGCTATCTGGGATTTATCTGCATTGATGTCTTAGCCCCACTGAAGCCACTGAAAAGCTGTCAGTGATTTCAGGTTGACCAAGAATTCACATTAAATTATTAACTACAGTACATAAAAAAATTAACAAATGCAGTTCTGTAGTTATTGAATTTTTATTATTTTTTAATTCCTGAGATTTCACAGACATCTGTAATTCATTTACTCAGTGTACAGGGAAGAGGTACAAACACAAATGTGTTACTATGTCAAACAGAAAAACTATTTGGTTCAGCCTTGACCAAGCTGAAGCATCTATGAACATCTCTAAATCAAATTTATCTTCATGATAAAATTCAGCATTGAAACACTGGTTCTCTGCTGATGGTCATACTAGAACTAATTCCACCTCCATTTTCAGATAATGATAATAATGTAATAATTACACCAAATTACATTGTATAATTATATTTATTAATTATATAGTATTACTGCATGTTATATGTAACATAAGAAAATTACAATCTCAATATTAATTATCATTATTAATAATATAATCTTTTGTTTATCTTTGCAGGGGAAAATGGAATAAAAGCTAAAGGGTGAGAGTCATCTGTCCAAATGTAGATGGTAGAATACAAGTTGCCTTCAGAGAGAGGTTCTTTGGCTGCCTTTAGGCATCACAGAGATGGGTGCCATGGGAGTGATTTTTCTCAGTCGAGAGCAGCTCAAATGAACGTACTTTGCCACGTTTTATACTCCTAAATGTCCCCAGGGACACCACACAATGTTTTATTTACTTCGTAAATTTGAGCAGAGATCAGACATTGGTCTTTCCAGGAGGAGAGAAAACCACAGTTTTGTCAAGTGTGACTGAAAATCATGAAACTATGATGGCAACAGCTGCATGGCCTGACCTCTCTAAGTGCTGCCACAGGCATCTGTGAACACATTTAAAAGAAAAGAGAAAAACACTGTTTGTTAAGTTGATTTATTTGTGTTAGCTAGGCCATATAAAAGTCCCAGCAGTCAGATTACCTCTTTTAACAAGGTGGTGAGAGTGCACATCCCCTGAAGTCCTGAGCCAAAATCATCACCTTCACCCAGGAGCCCCTGAGGGGACGTGGGGAAGTTTCAAACCTATCGACAGCTACTGGAGGGGAAGTTTAAATAAACTGTGCACTTCCTCAGCACTAAATCCTACTGCTCGGGAAACATTTGCAGTTGATAGTAAAGCAGGTTTTTCATGAGGTTAATGTCCCTTGAAGAATTCCTGTGAATCTGGTATAATCACATCAACTCTTTAATTTTACATTTGGTTTTAAGTGATGATTTCCACCACTACATCTATAGTTAGTAAAAGGCAAGTTTACCCTCTGAGCTGCACAACAGACTTGTACAACACTTTATAGACTCCATTTTCCTTTCCACAATATTTAGTTCCTCAGACAATAAGCAAATACATCAGTCTTCTAGAGAGGAGTTTCATTTCCTTCTTACATACATTACCTCAAGAATGATTAAACTTTGGGCTTATTTTGCAAAATGCAACTTCTGCTTCATCCAGCAGCTTCTGATGGCTTGTTTGTAGGATTGTGTGGCATGGAGTCAGTGCTAGCAGCACTGCCCACCCATGAGGATGCCCCTGCCGCATCCCGAGGGCTGTGGGGAAAAAGGTCCTCCTTTGCCTTTCTCAGAAGGATGTGTCAGGAAAGAGGGGGCTCAGAGCTACCCTCTTTGGAAAAGCAAACAAGACATCAGCTGCTCTCTGAGGTCTCCCTGGGAAACATACAGCTCGTAGGAGCTCTGGGTTTCATGGTTCCTCTCCATAAATATTGCCTAAAAATAGAGCTGAAATGTGACTATTCAGGATACAGCCTTGTGGTAAACAGGGATATCGCACATAGCAATGCAAAGCTCTGTTTATTTTTCTGTCATGGTATGTAAACTGTTAAAATCTATTGATTGTAACTTCTTATTTCATGGACAATTGCCAGTAAGTTTAAGAAAACCTGCTGTTCTGCTGCTCTAGCTTGCTGCAGATCTCATGGGCTACTTGCATGTTTACAAGCTTTTTTTCCAGTAGGCACTTTGATTCATTTAGCTCACAATGTAAATAAATATATTTGTAGATATATGCCAATTAATATAAACATTTATGTTGTGATTGCCTAAAACTGTCCATTACAGCTTAATTTTCAGTTGTCTATGACTTGGGTAAACATTTTCCAGCTTTTACATCAGATTAAAGTATGAGTCCATTTTCAAGGCTAAAACAAACCAAGCAAAACCAAACAAAAAGCCACAAACAGCTCAGCCATTTCAAAATACAGAAACACAAGCAGTCTAAATAATATTAGCCATTTCCCTCTTTAAATTTATGTTGCTTAAACACTTCTAAAGGTAATCGGGGTACAGCAGCTGCCGACTTAAAAATATCTTTTGCTTTCTGTAAGAAAGCCCATTCACAGGCTTAACAAACTCATAAATCTATCATTTAGGCTTTTGCACATGCATGATGGACTCGTTCAGAGCCACAAAGAACTTTGCACACTGGACCTGACACTAAGAACTGAGCCTCTCAGGAAGGACATATGCAAAATTGATGATGCATTTCCAGGCTTGCATTGCTAAAGGCAACTGTTGATTCTGACATTCCCAAACCCTTGAGCATCTGAATTTGCAACCTGAGGGATCCTCTTTAGCTCCACTTGCAGTGTAGACATAACCTGGTGTGTTTGCATGCATGCCCATATCTGTTTGCCATCCATACCTAAAGCTTTCCTATGACATCTCTGAGAAAGGCTTTTCAGGAGGGACTGTCAAGGCAGACTGGAAATAAGAGATCTAGAAAGCCTAATAATCAACCTCTCTCCTTTCCCAGCTTCCTCCGGATGTGGACAGTTGTGTCTTTTTCAGGATGCAGGAGTGGGAGGAAGGGTGAGATAGTGATGGGTGAGACAGTTGACCCTAGCCCATTTCTTGCCCCATCACCACAGTTGTTCACCATTATCCTGGCATTTCAGGCACCTCTAGCTATTCATAGGATAAGCTGTCAGCACTGGTAACAGATTAATCACGCTGAGCAGCAGCACTGCAAGGTGGAAGCCATAACTTCAGATGCTTTCCTTCTCTAACACCAAAGCATCACAGTCAACCCCAAAAAAAGATAGTAAGAGGACAGAACCAGGAGTATGGAGACTTGATCAATGAGGATTCAGCAATGTCTATGTTGAAGGATTGCAAAAGGTCATGTAAGCCTTCATTGACAAGCAATATCTTAGAGAACTTTTCTTCTTTTCTGGTGTCTGCATCCTGTGTCTTGCTATCCTGTGTCTTGCTATCCTGTGTCTTGCTATCCTGCCCCCTCTCAGCATGCCTGACATGTTTCCCACACAGTGTAGTATCTTTGGTTCCTTCACCACCACTCCCTTATGGATATCTGCTGGTAGCCCAGATCCTTCCATAAAGGAAGGATTTATTTCCTAAATCTCTCTCTCCATCATGCTCTTGGCTTCATCTCATTTCTCTCACATTCCTACTGTTTCTCCTCCCAGCCTGGGAAGATGATGCCTGCTCATTTGTCATGCAGCAGGAACGTCAGCCAGTCCATGAAGGTAGCTGGCAGGGCAAACTTTGTGGGTTTTTTCCCCCGCAACTGACTGACCCTTCACCTCACCAATTTGTCATGCTTTCTTCTGGCTCTGAAAAATCCTGTCTGAGTATTGCTCACCAGCCTGAGAAGCCTCTTCCTTTCCTTTCAGAAACTTCAGAGGTATTTGTCTTTAGTCTCTCACCTGAAAAAGAATCTAGGAACCTAACCTTAAAGCCTTGCTAGGTACCACCCAAAACCTGTGACTTGGACAGACAACTTTACATTTAAAAAAAACCATGGTGCCAAGTGCAGTGATGTTTACAGATGTCTTCTTACTAAATTTACAGCTACAGTTTTTGCACAGCTGACCTCACAAATGACAAACACAGGCCTATAAAAATAAACTGAAAACTGCACAAAGGAACAAGGCTGGGAAGGGAAAGTTTTTGTTGCTGTTGCTGTTAAGGACGGCATGGATGAGGGGAAGCAATGAATACCCCATCTTTCTTTGTCTTGGCAGGACAAGAGCTGGGAAGGGGCCCAGGCGTGCTCAGTGCAAAGGAGAAGAAAACAGGAGGGCTGCAGGTAACATGCTCTCTGACGTGCGAAAGAGCAACAGAGACTATAAGAAGATGCCACAGGGAAGGAAGAAGTAAACAGAGATGGTTGGAGAGTCCCTGGAACAGGAGAGGAATGGGAAGGCGTGAGGCTGGGAATTTGCTGAACCTTCTGTGCAGTTGCTCCGGTCACAGCTTCTCCTGCCTTCTCCCTGGGGTGGACAGCAGGAAGCTGGGTTATGGTCCCACAACTTCTAGCTGCATGTGCACATGCCCAGGGAGACACTGCAGCTAGACCAGGCAGACAACATATGGGATGATGCAATGTGGATAAATGGAAATTTTTCCCAGTTAAAACTGTCAGGAAAGAAGACAAGGCATGAGTTAGATGCACCCCAACTATATATATACAATATGAATGTTTTTATTGCATCAGTCCTAAGAATATACCGTTCCTGAAGCATGCTATAAGGCAGGAGTCAGAATTGTCCCTCCTTTTCAGCAATGTCCCTCCCTTGCCAAGAGGGACAAAAGGGACATGAGAAAATAAATGTCCAGGGCAGCTGGACTGAAGAAAGGGAAACCAAAGAGAGAAAAGGGATCCTCCAGTGAAGGAAGGGTGCAAGGAAGCAGTGGAAGCAGAAGGGTGCAAGGGAAAGGGCACGGGGGAGGAAGGGAGATGAATTTATGATGAATGGCATGAGATATGTAATTGTGCCATTGAAGGTCAGAGAAGAAAGGGACAAGTGCAAAAAGAAGTCAATAGGACTGGAGGAGTGGGAGAATGTGCAGGAAGATCTGGGTGATGAGATCTCCTTGGAAAAATGAGTGGCGTTGGCATACTGGCTTTCACAGCACTGCATAGGAAAGTTTGATTTACAGCTTTATGACTTGAACTTATATCAGGCATCTGAAACTCCCTTAGAAGTACAAACCTATGTCTCCCAAGCAGCGATTATTTCTTCTAGACAATAGAGAAGCTCATAAGTTGTTACTGTTCATGCTGAGGAATTGTCTCTGGCAGTAGTTGTTGTAGTGTGCATTTATAAATCTGTCCATCACCAACGGTACCTGAGCACACAAGGAAGTTGACAGAGTTGAGAAGCAGCCAGGTGCAAACCTGCCTATGGCATATAGTGTTCATTGTTAAAAACTTTGTAGCTCATTTGAGAGAAGCCTCTGACCATACTGCTTTACACTATGTACTGAAAAGAAAGCTTCTAGCACACACATTTAATTCACATTCATTATGGGAGATTAAAATTTTAATTTAAGAATTATAAAGAGCGATGCCAGAAATTATTTGTACACCAAAAACATTTTTGAAGTGCAGAAGGCTGCCTGGAAAAGCTGGCTTTTAGGTTGCAAATACTGGGGCATCATGACAACTTTTCACTGAGAGTTGTAGCGCATGAATTTGCACTTTTATTATAAATCCTCGTTCAGCTGCTGAAGGAGCTAAAGCATTTCTTAGGTTCCTTAAAAGATCTTTTTAATTCTCAGCTCTCCCTGTGGGAGACTGGAGGCCAGCTATTCTTTCCCTTTGAAGAGCAGGTACCTAGAATTCTTGACAAGTAAAATTCTTTGTATGCAGACAAAAGCAGGCTAAATGCAAAGACACGTGTTAGGAGTTATTTCACTACATAGAGAAACTGATAACTGTTAGTTCTCCTAACTTGTCACCCCATTTCTAACATATGCTAAAGATTGTTATTCTGGAAGAAAAGACCTTTCTCATAAGAAAAAAAAAAATTCTCGTGAGAGAATATGAAACACCACTAATAAAATTATTCAGCAAAGCCAGATAATGTGTGTAAGTGCTCACCTATGAAAATTTAAAGTATTCTCTCATTTTATGCATCAGTGGATGAAAAATAACCCCTCTAGAACTAAGTCTGTAACAATCTTTTCTTATTTTTGTGTAGAGGGTGTTCTCAGGTGTGTTTTGGACATGGCTGATAAATGTGATAGACAGTGTGATTCTAATGCAGAACCCAAATCTTTGTCCTCAGTATTGAACCCAAGAAGTCACATGTGCAGGCTACGACAGAGCAGAAAAGTTGAAAAGAACTCCTGAAGAGGCAATCTTTACCTCAGTAACTTACCTGCAGTGCTAAGCTTTCTAGAAAGATTACAAAAGCATTCAGCCTCCCCACAGAATAAAAAAAAAATAGCAATGCAACAGAAAGCAACTGTTCTAAATCCTTAATACAAGCACTGTTAGACTTTTAAATATGTCTGATTTTGGTTTTGTAGCCAGAGTGTGTTTCTCTGTGCCTAATTTTATCCCAGGAGACTTAGTCACCTAAATCAGTATTTACCGCAATGATTCAATAGAACCACTAAATAAGACATGTCTATAGAGTGACAGCATCTTAATATTTTATTTTAAAATATGTCAGTTCTAAGAATTGGGATATAAGAAATATAAGCCTGAAATTGTCCACCCTAATTTACATGCACTGGACCAAGTTTACTACCGTAAATGAGAGCCTGTAAAGCAAAACCATCATACTATATTTATCATTCCTTTGAATCGTGTTACATTAACAACAGTTTAGGAATCATTCACTAGTTATCATCTAATAATGGTTTTAGGATATATGAAAAGGAGTAAAAATATCACCAGCATTATCTGTATGATCTATTCCTTATGCCATCAGCCCTCCATTATCTAGGACAACCTGAGCCTGAGAGACACCATGGACAGAAAATCCAGTGGCAGACCTCGGAGTCATTCTGGTATCTCTGTACCACATTCCAGTTTCTTCAAATGCTCACTAGTTGAGCCAGCTCCTCACAGATAAGATATGGAAACATGACTGTACCAGTGACACAGTCTACTCATGTCTGAATCATCTTCCCACGGGCTTTGGGGAGTAAATGATCTTAGCAGTTAGGCTCTCAGAAACTTAATTTTTCAAGTCTTAGTCAATGCTCTTGATACTCTATCTTCCTCGTCAACAGAAAAGAAAGAAGCAAACCCTTAATTTTATTTTTTTTTTCTTTATTTTGCTGCTTTTCCCAATGTTACATTTCAAACTGGCCTTTACGTTAGTAATGAGAAACAGCTGCATGTACACAACAGCCATCATAGAGGCAATTAATGAATCCAGTGCATGATTTTTTTAGTTTTAATTATATTTTGATTTTCACAATGTGTTTGGTTTACATTTGTTAAGGACATTTAAATTATTGTTTAAGCTGGAAGGCACTCCTAACATGGCATAAAATATCAAACACGTTTATATTTCCATAGCGTAATTCAATTCCCCTTCCCAAGCCAGATCCCATCTGTTAAGACAACTTCTTAGATTCTTCTCGTGTACATCCACTTTCAAATCGGGGTAACTGGAGATTGCTAGCCCTACCCCAGCACACAGAGGCAATGAGCAGTTGTCTTCAGGTTTGTGTGTAATTTGTACAACAACAGGGGGAATTAATGTAATTTGATTTCCTGGGTCTTTGTGTTCATCTTTAGAACCTCTCTCTCACAGAGACAATGTTAGGCAGGTAGTTCTCTGGTCTATACACACATTCCTAAAGGGAGCCCCCCAGGAACTGCCTGCTGGGCAGTGGGTTTGGTGGTGCCACATGACTGCCAGGAGGGACAGCCCTCTCTAGCATATCCACCTTCCCACCACATGGCACTCAAATAGCAGTGCTTTTGTAAAATTGCACCAAAAGTACATGCTGTGCACTCTGGGTGAGGCCTCTTGGATACAGCTCAAGGGTTATGTGGGACTGCAGCAGGAGCTCAGCCTGGCAGTGAGCAGCTCCTGAAACAAGCTACCTCTGAGCCCCGCAGAGGTTTTGTTTTAGAGGAATCTAATTGTTCACCCCATAAAGAGAGCTCCAGAGAGGACTAAGATATATGCTGTATGAGGCAGCCTGGGTAGCAGAGCCCAGCAGCATCTGTAGAGCTGTGTGATTGCAAAATGCAAATGTAGCCCATGGTCCTCACTGTCACGTGCTTAGCTTTCCCCTCCACCAACATCCTATTGCTTCACCCTAAAGAAACTGCCATGCTCCCTGGCTGCTGGCAGAGCAAAGGGAAGCCTGAAGTGGCCCTTGTGCAAGCCATCGCCAGCCATCATCTGAGCCAGGTGTGACAACCAGCTTCCCTCTCTCAGCAGGATGCTGAGCTGGTTGCTCCCTTCTACCCAGTCATTCCTGATATCCACAGGAATGAGATACCTTCCTGACCTCTTTTGGGATGTGGGTTTTAAGCACTTCTGAGGGAGTCAGGAACTAACAGAGCAATTGCACATATCGCAGTTCCTTAGAGAAGTCAAATAAAATTAAGCCAAAAAAAGGTGGAAATAAAATTTGTCAACCTGATGTCCTAAATAAGAAAAACACAAGATCCTAAAACTGTCTTGAAGTGCCCCTTCTCACAAAATACAATAATACCTTAATAAAAATCTCAATAACTCACCCTTTTCTTTCTTTTATCTTTTCCTGTGTTATTGAGAATCAAGGAGATTTTAGAACAAATTACTTATTTCTTTTATTCGCTTGTTTGTTATGCAGCTTCTTCCTAGTACCCTACATTTTGAGATTTTAGATTTTAGGTGAGGTAATTTTGTCATCTGCAATTTCATCATGATAATGCTCTCATTAATGAAAAGGGAAAATATGATGCGTTTCCTTTTATGTTTTTTCAGTGAATTCTCCAGGATAGAAAAAACCCCACCTTTTTGCTGGTTGCATTAGTGACATTTACCCTTTGTACTGGTCATTTATTAGCACCTTTTTTTTCCTGCATTATCTCATTTCTCGTTAGAAATGCACACTTTTTTTTTTCATGTTAGATACTGTTTGTTATCAATGTGTTTTATCACTGGCAAAAATGCAGCAGAAATGCAGCTGGTAGAATTTAAGTTTTTTAAGCAAACACTTTGTTTTTCTTTCATCCTTATGCAGAAATAGCTCTTAAAGGACATTATTTTGAAGATGCACTCAAGCACTATGTGGGGGAGTTCCCTTCATTGATACACTTCTGACTGATGTGTACCACTCTGCCTTGTAACCTATGCAGAAAATCGGGAAGTCCTTATGTTCCATGCAGGAGAAGATTTTCCTTGGAAAGATAGACAGTTGTCCATCCTAGTCTTCTAACCATTCTCCAGTCCCATCAAGCATGTGATCATGTCCTGGTTTGAGTGAGAACAGAGCTGGTTCTGTTCAGTGATTTTACTTTTCAGCTCAGTTCTTCTAACTCACTGCACTGTCTGCAGTCAGCAGCCTGTTTGCACAGACAGTGTCTGCTGCTGGCAGTGATAACACCCCATGGTCAGAGTTACTACCAAGGGTTGGGGTGCAGACCAAGGGCACTGCTGGATCTTGTGTGCCACATTGTGGGGTGCAGAAAATGAAAGGCTGCACCTCTGGGGAGGGTGGACAGGACAGGTGACCCCAGAGTGACCAACGAGGTATTCCATCCCATATATGTCATGGATATAGCTGAGGGATCACTAGGGTCCCTCTCTTTGCCTTCTAGGCCCACTTTGCCAGCTTTTCTCAGCTT
The DNA here is from genome assembly GCA_013399075.1 of Chloroceryle aenea. NCBI lineage: Eukaryota > Metazoa > Chordata > Aves > Coraciiformes > Cerylidae > Chloroceryle > Chloroceryle aenea. The sequence goes on along the minus strand of VWZY01011881.1, from coordinate 623,190 downwards.
GGCTTGGGTCCTCTTCCAGTTTCTTCATTGGAGTATCTGAGGAGGACTCTGTCCATTCTGCTTTCAGTCCCAATCGGTGTGTTCCTAAATCTGGTATGAGAATCCAGCTCCTGAAGCTCTTGTCTGCTGCTGGGCCCAGTCTGGGACTCCCCCAGTGCCTGCTCCACAGCATCAGTAGTGATGGTGACGCAATTGCCACTGGGGGGCCGGGATCGATTCTGGTTTTGTGTATATTTGTACATATTCTATTATTGTTATTTTCATTTTCATTAAAGCTGTTCTAGTTTCCTTTTCTAATTGCTAAGTCTCTCTCCCTTATTCCCTTTCTCTTCCCCTTTGGGGAGGGAGGGGGGTTAACAGAGAGCATCTGTTATGGGTCTGAAGGGCCACCCTGACCCTAAACCATGACAGATCAGAATCAAACTCCTTGCCATATAAAGTACACCAACTATGCCTAGACCCTAAATTCACACTAAATACCTGCAGAGGAAGAAACATCTACTTACCAGCGGGTGAATGTTTTTCAGAAAAAGATCATTTCATCCTAATCCTTCATTCCCGACCTTCCATAGACATTCTACCATCTTTATCTGTTATTTCTAAATCAATCTATCTATGCATTGGTAAGGTGCTAGAAAAGCCACATTTTATAATTATTTCTTAGCTTATAATTAAGCATGCACAGTATGTAATTTCTTAAGAACACACAACATACACATGTATGACAGGGAAGGACCTAAGGCTGTGTATTTTTACATTTACTCCTATGGAACAGCTATGTAGCTTTAACACCACATTATACACTTTTCTGTATTTATTTAATACATCTAATAAAGCAGACATGGATATTTTGATTACTATGTGATAGATCTTTTAACTATGATTTGCCTATGTTAAATACATCATCCATTTTTACTGTACAAAGTAACAGAATTTATAGATTATTTCTTCTTGCAGTGCTAGGAATAGCTATGAAGTCAAAGAAAGTTCTCTGTCTACGTATAAGGAATAGCAAATCAAAGCTAATTAGTGCAGTGAGAATCTGGGAGGAGAACTTGCTTACTATCTTTGAAATTTTCCACATCTTGGGTGAGCTGATCAAGCAATAAGTGCTTTGTGACAAGCTGCAAGGCTGATTACACACTTTTGGTTTGTATTTGTTTTAAAGGATATTTCCTTGGTAATGAGCAGTAGTTTCCTAAGGGAATATGTAGTGCTTGCTTAGGCAGAAGCAATTTTTTTTTCCATTTTTACAAGACAGTTGGTTTTAAAATTTTACATTCATAGAAGCTGAGTAATGCACTCAATGTTAAGTAATTTTTCACCCCTTTACAGTAAGTTTTAGTGGGAGAAAATTCCTTAAGACACATGCACCAGAATAGAGGAAAATGTTCTGGTGTACTACAGTTAGGTAATTGTAATATTTACTAAGCTTAAGCTTTTATAAAAACTGAAACTTTTAGCTTGCATTTTTCTTAAATCAGATTTTTTTTTCTTTTCGCAGCCTATCTTTCTCTCCCGTTAGCTGCCATGACACCTCATCTACGTCTGGTAAAACAGATAAGTTGTTGTCATCAACCCCATGACATGAATTACTCATTATATATGGTCTCTGAATACTTCAGATACTCTGAACAACGCATTTCTCTTCCTCTGGCCCAGACAGTTTGCAATACCCTTGCAGTCTGTTTGCTGACTAAGGGAAACGTGAGCAGCAGGGTTCCTCCTGGCCCTGACCATAGGCATTTGGTTGTTAGTGGGCTCCTTGCTCAGCTTGCTTACAGCTGCAAAACCCACTTCTGGGCAGACACCGCCTTGTTGAGAACCCAAATTTCATATCACTGGTGCTGTCAGGATGAAAGTTACGTAGCCATTCACACTTTCTCTGCAGCTATGGCAGACAGGAAAGCAGCTCCAGAGGGCAAGGGTGGAGTGGGGTGAGTCGTGCTTGGGGAACACCTGACTTTCCCCATGGACTGCCCAGAGATGCCAAGCAGCCACCTCCAACAAGGTGCTCCACTTGTAGGTAGTTATAACCTGGTGAGACATATCCAGCTGAAACGACTACTATTTGACATGTTAGGAGCCTCATTCTCCTTTGAAATACAGACTTACGGTGGATTTAGCTGACTAAGTAGGGGCTAGATCTGTGCTAAACTGCAATTGGCTACAGTCTTTCAGCCATATGTTTTTGATACTTGTAACATTCCTTGAATTAAGGTTCAAGGAAAACTTCAAAGTCCCCACTTGCTTGGTGAAATGAATACTACTAATGGCATTAATCCACGGACTTCAGTTGGACTCTCCACCTGAGAACAGTTGGACTCTCCACCTGAGAAGAGTAAGGAATGAGTCTTTCGTAATGATGTATAGTCACAAATTAAAATCCTTAAGAACTGCTGGAATTTTAGCTAATTTACTAAAAATCTTATTAAAAAAAACCCAAACAAACAAAAACACAGCAAAAAACACAGATGAGTTAAGATTTTTTTTCTGTCAGTTCAGAAAATAAAGGAGAAACCACTTTGTCTCTAGGAAGTTAAAATACATTATTTTGTTATTTCTTGGTTTATTTTGTATTTTCTGTTAAAGATTTTATGATTTTCTGTTAAAGATTTTAAAATATAGAAGTACACATAAATATGTACTATTACATGTGCACACGGAAAGCCAAATAATTGAAGGGACATCATGATCTGAAATTTGACTCTCATTTTAACTTTGGAAATAACTGCTAGTAAATTTTAAAGCAGAAGAACTACTGAATTCTAGTAGTTAAGATTTCAAAAGGAAAGTACCTTGCTGGTGTCAGATTTGTCCATTTGGTCTCAATTTGTAACCGAGAGCAGTGCAAAAGAAGTAGTGACAAGTCAAATGGATTTTAAAAGTGTGTTTTGTTTAACACTGAAAAAAGGCAAACTACAGAAATAAACTTTTGTTTACAGCATAATCTTTCATTTTTGTTTCTTTATGTTATTTCCATATATTTAGGTCCTGAAATATATTTACCTTTGCAAAATAATGGGATTAAAATAAATGGAAAAGAATTAGTGTGCTGAGAAAAAGCAGATTGCCTCTGGATGATAAAGGATCTACTCATCTATTGTTTCAGTAGACCAACCGATATGTCTAGTAAAAACAGACAAGCTTTGATGCATACAAGCCTGTTTTCAGATCTAATAAAAGATATTACCTCTCCTTACACGTTCTGGCTTGCTTATTGCCTTATACCATTCCAGCTACAAAGACAGTGCTACTGCTCAAACATTATTACTACTACTAACCTCACAGATGAAGTAACACTATTACTACAAAAGTCCTAATATGAATAATTCAATATTTATCAAACATACATTTAACGTATATAATCTCTCAGAAAGGTTATAGGGCTACAGAAATATAATAGTTCATCTGCATTATGTTCTGAAGTGACCTGTGATAGTGAGATAATGAAACAGCAATATAATGTCAGCTATCAGAATTCAGACTTCACAAATCAGCAATATAAATTGACATCATGAAAAGAGAAATAATGATCTTTTTTTAAGAGAAGTTTCTGATAATGAGAATAGAATTATTTTTGCAGATAAGTGGCAATAAAATATAAACAGCCAAGTAAAAGTTCTGGAAAAAAAGAAAATAGTGGAGTGACAAACACACAGGTAAAGGTTCCAAAATTCCACTGCTCTGCATGATGCACTGTTAAATCCCTCTTTTGACTGAAAAAATTCTTCAATCACAAGAAAGAAAAAGCAAACTGGCTTTACAAAATAGTAAACTTCCTGTATATATTTTTAGTTTTAAGGCTTTCTGACAAACTAGTTTATAAAGCTTGGATAAAACTATCGATACAAGATCTGGAATGGATCTGTGCTTTGGTTCAAATCATGTTGGCACGCTTGTTTCAAATTCTGGGGTTTACTCTCAAATAATATTTTTTATTATTATTATTTTAATTATTGTTTCTTCCTCTCTGATCACACCTCTGTTTTTTTTTTTTTCTTTTTCCATTGCAAAATGGCAGGAGCAACCTTTCTCCTTTCTGACTACCCCATTTTGAAACTTCTCATACTTTCTTAATGATACTGGTTTCACATGGTCCCACTCTCTAGCTGTTCCTTTGCCTATCAATTCCAGTTGAGCCTTTCAGCCAATTTCACCAAAATTTGAATGAGGGATAAGGTCTTTTAAACATGTTAATTCCAACAAATTTAAGACTGTTAGCAAGAGGAGTAAGAAATGCCAAAGAAGTGCCCACTGTTGGGAGGGCAAGTACAATTCAGTTATTATACCTCCTGCTTGCTATTAGCTAATTAAGCTCCTGACTAGTCCAGCACATTTAAATAAACCAGACACTTTAGCATATGAGGGATGTAATTCAAAGTTGGAGGGAGATCAGGGTTGGAAGGGTGTAAGATGGTCAGTCTTAGCAAAACAATGTGCTTCAGTTCTACTGTGCACGTAGCAACTCTTGTGTGTAGAAACCCTCTGTAAGTGAAAATGATCATCATGTTATGTGTAATGGATATCATTTTGTGAACAAGTGTCTCCTTCAAGTTTATATTGGTGCAACTCTGCAAAACACTCTTTGTGGAGAGATGCATTCAGAAAAAAATGAGGAAATGGCAGTAGTTCCTGAATCCACAAAATTTCTTGCATTTTTTGACAATGTTCTCATCTAGCACACTTGGGAATGACATTGACAAGTTTTAAAAAGAGTTTCCTTCTCTCCTCACTCTACTCCTAAGGCTGGAAGGAAGTCAAACTTCTTCAAAGTTCATGTGGATAAAGAGGACCATATGGTGGTCAAATCAATTTGTTGAACTCTGTCCAAATCCTATGAGACAGATGCTTTTCACGTGGCTATCACATGGTTTATCCGAGGACAGTTCGGCTATGAACCAACAAGACAGGAAAAATATATTATTCTGAATTGCTCCCTCTCCAAAAGATGGATGAGATAAACTTTTGGGCCTGTAAATACAAGTTTTCACAACCTGTCTCTGCAATATCCTCCAAGTGTTTGGTAGACATGCAGGGAATTTCTGTTTATGCTCTTCATTTAACCCTTATTTGAACAACTAAATGAATAACAGGAAAATACCACACTATATTTTTCTAATCATAAGAATTGTTCCTAATCAGACACTATTCTTTCTTTACTGTTAAAGACCACAGGTCCCTACAAAAGCTTTTTCTTATCAAATTTCTATGATTTCTACCTAAGCATGCATTATTTTGTACCTGTAAGTATGGAGCATAGACTGTGTTTAATAGCTTCTGTGAGTCTTTCAAGGGTCATTAGGGTCACTCCAACATCACTGTTAACATCTTCTACAATCAGAAATCAAAAATGGAAAGATGGAAAGTTACAGCAGTATAAGAGGAATGGCAATTAAAGCAGCCATCTCAGGAGAAACTACAAGCAAATATCCATACTCGACTTTTAATTGTCACAGAAAAGAGAGCATCACTCCAGAGCAGCTTTTGCACCTTTTTGGTATGTTACTTCTATGGGATTTTTTTTTTCCTCGTTTTGAATGTTAATTTATATGTATAGTAAGTACTGCCTGATACCTCAAAGTCACACACACCCCTTGAGTTTATTAAACTCAGAACAGTATGGAAGGTAGAGATTACATCTGAGTTTTGGAATACATATGCAATAGATAAATTTATAAATTACTGCATTTGGATTCTGGCTCTGTTCCACTTAGAAAACCCTAAATACATGGTGTCAAAATATTTTAATTATATGCTAAATGTGTTAAACTTAATTATTTGTTACTGGAATATCTTTATTGGGTTTTGCTTATCAATTCAAGGGCTATAGAGGGCAAAGTTCTCACTGAGCAGCTTGGCATTTTCCCATCAGATACACTTTACTACCTGTCATGTTGGCTAGAAAATAGATGTATCAGGGCCCAGAGAGAACTAAGGTGGCCCCTTGACACTGTCCTTTGGGGCCTCCCTGCACCCCCATCCAGAATCCCATTTCAGCCCAGCCATGCTAGGTGCTCAGGAGTGAGGCTGCCCCAGTGGCCCTGGCTGCTCCTGGCTGGGGTGGTGGGACAGGCCTGGGCTGCTAGGGTCTGCTTGGATGCCCTGGGGAACCCCTGATGCTCCCAACCCCTGGGGAAAGGCTGGCCCCTGGGGTACCTTGATGAACCCATTTTCCATGGGGAACATTTCTGCACACCTCTGGAACTGTCTTTCATTTTCATCATGTGCTACGCTGCCAGTGGTACACAACACCACACGTGCCTAGCACGGGTGTGAAAATAGCAGACACTGTCTGACACTCGTTTGATCTGGGATTTGTTATTATTCCCAGGATGAATATATCAATTCACCATCTATGTAGCATTCTGTGAGCACCATGATATAATTATGCTTTACATTAGAAGTGACAACTGTGAAAAATAGTTATTTTCCAAAAGGGGTGGCATCCTACAGTTAGGTGTCATACAAAATGATGTTTATCTGCACACCATTATTGGCAAGATACTATACAAAATAAATGCTGCATAAACCAAAAACTCAGGCACAAAACCTCTCCTCCTTACTGGCACTTACACACAGGCCTAAATAAGTCAATGAAAAATTATGTAAACCACCAGCACTACTCATAGGCTTAAGTGACTTAATGGATTGGGCCCAAAAATTTTGAAAATGCTGCAGGATGGATCCTTGATGTGATCCCTTACAACGAATCTTAATATCCAGGCAGCAGCTTGTTTGATTTTTAAGCACAGTTTTACTTTCTTTTTAACAGAAACTTTCCTTATCGGCGACATTGTGTATCTGGCTTTCTGAGAGTTGGTGGGTACTATGGAATGCAGCATTTAAGGGGCTAAACTGGAAGGAGAAAAAAATATCTTTCTTGGGTCGGTGGTAAAATTCTGCTTTCTTTCCTCTGTTATTGCTCTTCCATGCTACCCAGTTGCAAAGCCCCATAGCATCCGCTACTCTGCATCAGCAACGATGTATCATTTTGAGCAGCGTGGCATTAATCAGTTTAAAACCTGGGGAAAACAAATGCATCTATTAACAGTGTGATTCTCTGCATTCTGCATTATTCCTTCGTCACAATATTTCCTCTTTCATTTCTTTTGGGTTAGTCAATGAATAACATCACCAGCTATTTTGCAACTGGTTTCACTTTTTGTTTGAGAGGCTGACTGCAGTGCGGGAGCTGGGAAGCCTGCAGGGAAACACTTCCATTCTCCAGTTTCACACCGAATTAAAAACGTTGCCAAAGCCCTCCCAGTCACACCAGCGGTCACGGGCATTAACCACAAGGACTACCAAGGAATAAATTAGTACGTCACAGTTCTCTGCATGGACGCTTTATTCCAGAACAATTAGTGAGCTTTGTGATTGCCCACAGACTTCTGTCTTCATACCATGCATACTCTTTAATCACCATTTTTTCCTCACCCCTATCCTTTTGTTTCCATAGTTGCTGCACAAAGGTAAACTAGTAACATTTATTTGCAGAACTGGGGTGGCGGGGTTGAAGCATCAATCTTTTCCAAAGGCAAGGCAGCTCCTACAAGATGAGCCACAGCAATGCTCCCAGAGACCTCTCTAAGCCTGAGTGAAGCAAGATACATATAGATTGTTGTTTGGAGGACCAGCAAACACACCTACACCCCCAGTCAGAAGCCTGGTGTACAGTTTGCTTGTTCAGTAAACAAAAAGTGCCATTGCTGTCCCAGTATCTTTTATTTGGTGCCATAAATAGCTGGCTGTTTCAGCCTATGGTGACCTTTGATCAGCATGGCTACAAGCAACTGCCGGTCTGTCAAAGCACTTCTGAACATACTTTTAAAATAGAAAGGAGGTCAAATATAAGAGAATAAACATGAAGTCATGTTGGTTTGGTTTGTTGGTTTTTCCCCATACAAGGACAAAATTTCTATCTCTTTATAATTCTGCAAACTGTACATAAAGCAGAATCTAAAATCAGAAAAATAGCACCAAAGGTCCCAAAAAGCTGAATGGGAATCAGCTTTTGGTTTCTTCCAAACCTAAGGTTTCATTTAAATTAATCAGAGCTTCTGCTCTTTCTCTTGGCTGAAGGAACCCTTCTTCACTAGAAGGAATACTTGCTACAAGTTGTACCAGCATTGTTTCCACAAGTATTGTTAGTATCTATTTTTTTTTTTTTTTTAACTTTTAAATGAACTGACAGTCAATTTCTTGGTGGACAATTGCCCACATAATAAAAATCCACTGATGTATCCTGTTTGGCTCTGCCTACAAATCCATAGTAGTTAGAAGGAACGGTACCTGGCCTGTCATTAAAACAGGAGTCTACTCAACAATAAATGACCATCAATAAACGCAGTTTATTTTTAAGGATAAGAAGCATCAAAAAATATGCAATTCTTGAGGTGCCGATGTGCCTCTCTAAGTCATCATAAACAGTGCAGAGCTCTAGGGAGAATACTACAGCAGGCAAGGAACATTAAACACATTATAGGTGGAGTGATTTAAAACCCTTTCCCAGGAGAACAAAATGGATAAATTGGAAATAGGAGAGAAAGTGGAAAGCAATTGATAAGGGACAAAAAAGGAAAATAACATGCTCAGAGGCATGAACATCACAGAGATAAAAAAGCCTGTTACTTCAATGATTACACATATTTCGATCCTAAACATGAACAGGCTTATGCTTAAAGATTTCCACCATGGTTGTGGCTTGGTTTCATTTTAATTTTTTTTTTGTGAAGAAAATGCATTGAATAGAATCTATTCCTTCAGTAAACAAACTGTTGCATTTGCAGTGATGAAGCAGCTGCATCATTCTTTGTTTTCTTTACTGAGAGGTTAATGCAGAGATGTACTTCAGATTTCCTTCCCAAATAATACAACCTAATGATTAGCAAAAATAAAAACCAAAACAACTAACTCAAGCGTTGTTAAAATAGGAAGTAACAGTAGATATCACCACTTGGTCTTGAGCTCTAGCTTTTTACAGAAAAACATCCACCCACAGCTCTTGCAATGAGCAACTGGTATTTTAGTCTTTGTCACTGCGCAGTGCAAAAGACAAACATTTCGCACAAGAGTCCAGGCTGTTAGCCTCAGCCTCTTGAGCAAATTCCAGCCCATGCAACCTAAATTCCTCCTGTGTTTTCAGCTGGATGCTGCATTTTTCACTTCCTGCTCTGAAATTCTTGAATGATAGCCTTGAAATGAGACTTTGGCCATAGAATACAGACCAACAAAACAAAACATTAAGTACCATTTCAGGTACTCTCCAAGATCAAGTTCCCCCACATCTGCCAAACGTCTATCCCCCACAAGGCATGCTTTCTTTTCTCTTATTTTCCAGATCTTAAAACCAGGTTTAAAGTCTCCCCAATTACTACATAAAGCATTTCCACAGATGGGGGTTCTACTGGCTTCATACCCTAGAAGTAGTCAAATACATAAATGCAAAAGTATCAAAGGAAGAAACAAGAGCAGCAAAAGATCCATTCGGCTTTTTAAAATGCTGGTGTCCCCTAACCAAGTAATCTGTCCGATGACGGCTGCGTTTTGTTGAAGAATGAAGGCACACTCGCGTGAATCCGTCAGCTCCGAGGCCCTGCCCCAAGACCGTTATCAGGCGGTGAGCCCGTGGCCTTTAAGGGGTGGGGGCCCGAAGAAAAGGTACGGCC
>VWZY01011881.1:575097-595915 GCA_013399075.1 Chloroceryle aenea | reverse complement strand
ACTCATTTTTGAAACACCTCCAGGGATGGTGACTCCACCACCTCCCTGATAAGGCTGTTCCAGTGCCTCACCACTCTCTCAGTAAAGAATTTCTTCCTAACATCTAATTTAAAAGTCCCCTGATGCAACTTTAGGCCATTTCTTCTCATTTTATCATTAGTCTGGGAGAAGAGACCAACACCAGCCTTGCTGCTAACCCCCCTTAGGTGGTTGTAGAGAGTTGCAGAGCTCTCCTCTCAGTCTCCTCTTCTCCAGACTAAACAACCCCCGTTCCCTCAGCCTCTCCTCGTAAGGCATTCTTTCCAGACCCCTCACCAGCCTTGCTGCCCTGAATATAGACACATTTTTGTCTGTATTTTATATGTCTGCTTTAACTTCCAGTGTGATAATGTAACAGTGTCACAGTGTTAATTCCTCATGGTCGAAGGATACAATTCCTAACCTTTTCAGTTGGAAAATTGCAGTGAATGGAAATACTACTTCATTGTTACCTGATGTTCTGGGAATGCATTCAGCATCCTCCCTTCTCTCTTGGTCTGAAACACAGTGTTACTGAATGTGTTACTCTTTATCATTTACTCTTTAAAAATCACGTTTCAAGATGGTTTTTGTGTACGTACATTATTTTAATTGCAAGTGTAACTATATACAGTTGATGGTGGTATCAGCAGTCTTCATAGCTCTGTGTGCTATTTCAAACAGCCAAGAATGTTTTCTTGCATAACTAGCCAAAGATTTGCAAAACATGCATCTTAGATGTATTGGTTCTGTTCTTGAATCTACAGCTTAAAAGCTCTTAGCATGAAATAATATCTTACTGTATTTGTAACTTTGGGCTTCAGAAATGAAAAGGAAATATGTCACATGTGGAAAAATGGTGTATCTCAAAAGTTTCAGGTCTGCATTGCTTTTTTTCCTGATATTTATGCACTTGACTGGCAATTATTGCCTTTTGTTTTAAAAGAAAATGTCAGTTACAAATACAGTTCACCTAGGACTTGCTTGATGCCTTCTCAGTTCCCTTTCTCCTTTGACAGGACCAAAAGTAGAAGATAGTAGAAAATAACAGTCTCTCTTTTTTTTTTTTCATTTACTGCAAGAAAATAAAATAAATAGCAGTTGGAAACCCCAGAACAATGAGGCTGCCTTGGAAGTGAATGTTCTGTGGCCAGTCTTGTACTGGGTTCATGTATTTGATTCATCATGTTGCACTCCTCATCTCACTGGGGCAGCTAACTGGTGTGGAGTGCATCTTTGTTGCAATCTGGGTTGCCTTTTTTCCCCTCTAGATGTAAAAGGCTGTAATTCCCAAGTTTCTTATCAGTTTTGTGACCAAAATTATAAGCTTCTGTTAAAAAGTCAACAGTCATAAGATTTATTCTTGCTACAAACATTCAATTGTGGTATTCACATGAGAATGCTTTTCTAGAATAACAATGCTGCTAGTCACATTTCCCATTATATACAAAGTTTTCTGTATGTGTTTTTTTTTCCCAGGTGAATGACCTGACACCTGGCTGTATTACTGCACATTTTATTGTGCCAGGCTTATCAGGTGATCCCCGTTACGCTGTGACATGTTCTCACCCTTTATCAGCCTATTAGTTTATGTGCCACATACAAAGTTTATTAGTAATTATAATTTATATTTTTGCCTGTGTGATTGGTAATGTTGAATATGGGATTTAGAATTGATATGTGAAGGGTTTGGTTAGGAATGTTGTCCCTGTGTGTTAAAATTGTGTTAATTGCAGCTTAAATTAGTGGAGATTTTTACTATTTTAAACCTGTTTTGTTTACTCTTAAGCTTAATCAGACAAGCATGTAAAAATGCAGTACAGAAATTCAGGTGTAGACCCTTAAGATATTTCATATTTATGATGAAAAGTATTAAATTGATCTTAAATATTGGACTGTACGCAGCTGCATTAGTGGCTTTGAGTTTCACCAAATGGATTTATGTCCAGAGATGGTAGTTTGATTGCTTCTCTCCATTCCCCCTACTCCTCCCTCACTTCCTTTCTATGTTATTTTGGATTATATCCTGTTTTTCAAGACCTAGTAGTAGTTACATCTGTAGATATCTCTGGATTCTTGATCATATCATGAAACTCTTCATTGTAGCTTCTCTGGGTTTTCTGACTTTAAAACACTTAGTGTAAGTTGGTTTAATACATTACATAATAAATATTGGAAACTCAGGGTTTTGTTACAATTAATGTGTCTTTGTGTTTAGATTCAGAGCAGAAATATTACTTACTATGGTAGCAAAAGAGACTGAAATGTTGAATGTTTATGTAGTGATTCATATGGTGGTTGCTAGGATGTTTTAAATGTATTAGTTATTGATTTCCTAGTACACATATATTATTATTATCCACATTAACTAAAAAACTAAGGATAATCAACTAGAATAAATTTGGACCCCATGTATTAAATGAATTGCAGAAGCAAAGGATAAATATATTTTGGGATACATCATTCTGTTTTGTTAGTATAGTGCAGCATGTTTTTCCAAAACTGAATTTTATTTCAAGTGCAAGACAAATGAGATGTTGTTTTCTACCTGCATTAGTATACAAACCTATCTGTTCTTCTGAAAGAGCTTGAAAGACTCACTCCATTAGGAAACTGAAGTTGTTGCTATCACTGGTCTTTTTTTTTTTTTTTTTTTCCCAGACCACTGCTAGATGTTGTTATAACTAATAAATCCAGAAAACTTTCAATGCCAGTGCCAAATTAAAATGTACCTCTCTCTCTTTATGAAGAATATTAATGGGCAAGAATTGGAGACTGTATTGTATGCATCCTCGTGCAGAGAAAACATGGAGATGAGTACTGCTGTGTAAACTTAGGTGCCCTGTCCCTTGTCTGTTTCAGACTCGGTCTTACCCATTCTGTACATTTCCAAAGCTTTTCATTCCTTTTCATAGTGTGCTTCAGCAGCTAGGAGGAAGCCACTGATACCTCAATGCTCAGAAATTTTTAAATTTCCTCTGTTCCCTAGTGCTTTGCTGTAAAAATTCATGTCTTGCCAAGAAAAGCCTTCAACTAAGATGACATCTTTTTAAGGTTAACATCTTGCAATTATTAGCATTTGGATTAATGCCTTTAGGAGCAAACAGGGTTCTTAACCTGTTCTGCACAGTGAACTTTGCTAGATAGCTTGGAGAACTGTACCTGTTGCGTCCATTTTAGAATTGTATCAGCACCTTGAAATATTTGATATGGCCATGACCAAACTACAGATTTAATAACCAGGAGTAAGGGAGTAAGAGCATTTCATCAGGCTTTGGTGCAAACCTTAGATGTATTATTTTCTTGAAATAGTGATACATAGAAGTGATATAAGAATAATTGCTCCACAGATGATAGAGTATCAACTGCAAATGTGCATATTCCTTTTAATCTAGAACATTATTTAAAAGTAAACATTAAACCATGATGTGTCCTTGCTTACAGTGTTCGGCTGCTACCTGTAAAAGGCTGGGATTACATCCTAACTGGCTATATGGTCAAGAACAGATACTTTGGGTTGCAGAAGGGCAGACTCCCGTATAAAAAACCTGTAGCATAATTGGAAAAAAACCAGCATTGTGTTGCTTTAGCATCATAAGATTGAATCTGAGAATCTCAGAAACTAATGTGCAGGTTCTAACATCTTATTTTTTATATATATGTTTTTTTAATTTTAGTTTTGAGGTTGTTTCCTGTTGTAACTTATTCTAATATAAGGTGGAAGGAATTCTAGCCCACTTCTTTACATGTTTGTTGTGAATTCCAGAAGGGAGATGCATAGTAAGTGAAAGTCATAGCTGAGAATATTTCAGCAATTTTTAAAGTAGATGTTATAGCATTTTCTGGATAGAAGTGATTTATGCTTGCTTTTCTTAAGTTATAGTGCATGTATTTACTGGTGCTTCTTTATTTACTTGACTCCATTCTGTTCTTAAAGTCTGGTTCGTTTTTACTGTTGTGATCAAAATTCTCATCTCCCAGCATACTTTTCCACATTATCTAGCTACTTACCAGTGCCTTGAATGTGATTTCTTAATCACTGGGAAATGTTTAAAACAAGAATTGATATAATAAATTGCAGGGTCTCTAATTTTTATTTCCCTCTTCCTTCTGTCTTTGAGATATATTGAATATCATTGAGGATAATATTTCATACTAGCTGAACCAGTGCAGTTCCCACTGAAAGCTCTTGAGAGTAAAGGAATGGCTGTACTGGGTGAGAGGCCCGATGTTGCTCAGCCCTCTGTCCATGATAGCAGCCCAGAACACTTACAGAAAAGCATGGCAGCTGCTCATCCTAACACTAAGGGAAAATGTTGCTTAAGAAATTTGTTGGCCTTCTTTTATGATGGGGTTACAGTGTTGGTGGATAAGGGAAGAGCAACAGATGTTATCTACCTGGACTTTTGCAAAGCATTTGATACTGTCCTGCATGACATCCTTGTCTCTGAATTGGAGAAATACAGATTTGATGGATGGACCTCTTGGTGGATAGGGAATTGGCTGGATGGTTGTACTCAGAGTTGCAGTCAATGGCTTGATGTCCAAGTGGGGACCAGCAACAAGTGGTGTTCCTCAGGGGTCAGTATTGGGACTGATGCTATTTAACCTTTTTGATGATGTCGAGAGTGGGGTTGAGTGCACCCTCAGCAAGTCTGCCAACTACACCGAGCTGTGTGGTGTGATTGACATGCAGGAGGGAAGGGATGCCATCCAGAGAGACCTTGGCAGGCTGGAGAGGTGGGTCCCTGCAAACCTCAAAGTTCAGCAAGGCCAAGTGCAAGGTCTTGCAATCCCGACCACAAATACGGGCTGGACAGTAAGTGGGTTGAGAGCAGCCCTGAGAAGGACTTGGGGGTATTGGTGGATAAAAACTGAATATGAGCCATATGAAAATGAGTGTGTTTGCAACCCAGAGGGCCAGTTGCATCCTGGGCTGCATCAAAGGAAGCATGGCCAACCGGTTGAGGGAGGTGATTCTGCCTCTCTACTCACTCTCTCATGAGACCTCACAGTATTGTATTCAGCTCTGGGGTCCCCAGTATAAGAAAAACATGGACTTGCTCGAGTGGGTCCAGAGCAGGGCCACAAAAGTGACAAAGGGGTTCAAGCGCCTCCCTGTGAGGACTGGTTGAGAGAGTTGGGATTGTTCAACTTGGAAAGGAGAAGGCTCTGGGGAGACCCTATAGTGGCCTCCCAGTATTTAAAGGGGGCCTTCAGGAAAGATGGTATAAATCTGTAATATAGATAACACTCAACTTTATTATTTAAGGAGGAGGAAACATCATTGCTTAAAACCAGCGTTTTCTGCAGCACCCCACTTCAGTCTCTTCAGCGTCGAATGCTGCATAGCCTGTCCTTAATGATCTGAATGCATTCGGACGATTCCCTCGAGACTACAGCTATGGGGTCTGTGTTGCCCTTTGCCTGATCCTAAGCGGAGAAGCATCCTTTTGGAAGTTCCCTTACTGTGCTTTACTGCTTGCTGAAATTGATGCGAATGGTGGGTGTAGGAGCATCTTGTATGAAGTGAAGTTGTGTACTATTAAGTGGATGTAGCTTAGCTACACTTGGTCTCAACACTAAGCTTTGAAGTTAAAAACTAAACCAAACAACTCCTGAAAGAACTGAAGTATGGTTCAGGACATTCCTCTTTATTGCTCACATACATTGAATGCAAATAGAATTGCAGAGTTGCATGGATATTCTCAGTGTTTCAAATACTTATGCTGCCAAGTATCTTAATTTCAGATATATGATGTGGAAAGATCAATGAAAAGGGTTTACTTAAGTAACCTGTTTTTTCAATGAGAATAGTTTTAGTTCATAACAATAGTTACTTAAAATTTGTCTTTTACTATATCACTTAGAAATGTATTGCTTTGAAATATGGGTTGGAGCCTGATGCAGTTGACCAAGTCCTGTGTACATTGACTTCTCTACCAGGAGAAGAAATCTGAATTAATTGTCTTTGTAATATAAGGTATTTGAAATAACCCTTTCTCTGAGTGCTGCTTATCAGGTATTTTTTAAACACTGGAATATAGGCACTTCTTGTTTACTGAATAGTAGCTTAATGACAAGTCTGTCATTAATCATTGAACACATTTTAGTTACAGTGTGCGTGAGTGTTAATGGGCACGTTGCTGGGACCACCAGTTTTATATTTTGATTATATAAATAATTTCCTTCTTCCTGAAAGACACAAGGCACAGAGAAGGAAGAAAATGAGAAATGTGGGGCGTGTGTATAGATTCGAACTACTGAATTAGGTCAGTGTTACAGTTTTGGGGGAGGTATTTCTAGATGAGAAGGCATTTTGATTTAAATAACGGAATAGGGTAGAAGGTTAGATTCCTAAATCTAGAATTTTTAGACTAAGATCACATTATACCCCTTGTGATGAGTCGGTATTAAGATTTTAATGCAGTTCTCAGAACCTTATATGAAATGAATTGTGATACCTTTCAATGTAAAGTTTGTATTGCTGCAATTAAGCTTTTTTTTACAGCACAGCACTTATGATGAAAAAGCACACATCTTCTGTGAGATCTTTTTAAGATGTGAATATCATTCTATAAATAATATTGGAGATGTTTTTTTTCTTTTTTGTTTTTTTAATTATTCTGCCTGGAAGCAGAGATCTCTCCTGGAGTGCAGTGCTGTGTCCAGTGTCTTCTGCCCATTTTGCTGGTGCGCTGGTGGAATGCTACTTGCAGTGGGTGGTGTCTTCTAAATGGGGAATGTGCAGCGTCAAAAAAACTATGGGTATCTTTTCCTGGTGTTAAAAAATTATGAGGAGTCAGGTGAAGCAAAAGCTGACCTTCATTTACAATTAATGGTGTATCAGGGTGACATAACGAGATGGCAGAAGCATGGCGAATCAGGATTTGCTCAGTTGGCAGTCAGAAGCAAATACCAGTGGGATACATTTGAGTCTGGCTTTGTAGCCTCATACATCACTTGATTAACAGTGGAGTAGTGAGTAAGCTAGGATCTGTCTTCATCGTCACACTGTATCAAAATATCCATTGAAAGCTTTGGGTAAAGGTGATGGGGTTGTTTTTTTAATGAGTGGCTTAGTGTGCTGAATCTAAAATCAAATATAGCAGAAATGAGTTGTATATAAAAATTAATATAGAACCTCCATTAGAATTCAGCTGGATACAGGCAGTTTGAATTGGTTTTTTGGGCTCTTTGTATATTGAAATGCAAGGTGTCTCTCCATCCATTTACATTTGTTTATAAGTGATCAAATTAATTATAAATAGATAGAAAACTTGAGCTGAGACAAACTGTGCCTTGGTGAGTCTTTAATTCTGAAAAAAAAAGAATAGTCTGAATTAAAGTAGTAATGGGTATTTGAAATTTCATGGCTAATCAGTTCTAGAGAGATGAAAGTGGTAGTGTGTTCTCTGTGGGCATGAAATTTGCTGTTTTCTCTAAAACATAAATGGTTAAATCAGTGGCTGAAAACAGGACTGGTAAACTAATCCCTTTTAATACTCTTTAAAATGCATAAATTGGATGATGACTTGTGCTTACAAAACCATGTTTGTGTACTCTGTAATTAGAAGAAAATACCTGAACAAGGGTATCCTTGCAATTTAGAATGTGCAGATACTGCAAGAAGCAGCCAGACCATTTACTGGAGATGGAGTGCTTTTCCTTAGCTGCAGCATAACTTGAAGTGACTTTAGTATCTCTGAGGACATCACACAAATGGGGAGGGTGAGAAATGATGAACTCAGTAAGTTGGCCTTGTCTTATGCACACGGTCAAGCCAAGTGAGCTTCTCTGGAGGCCCTGAAATACGCTTTATTGGGAGTGTAATTTACATAGAGCATTGTGTTTAGAGTCTTAAACAGTCACTAAATAAGAGCAGAAAAACACGTTCGTCCTTTATGCAAATGTTCTGTATTTACTGGTGTCTACAAAATTCTGTATATTTTTATTACACAGATTGTTTTACTCTGTGAATTTGAAAGATTTTTGAATGAATTGGTTATTCAGTAGTAGCTTTTCTTATATCTCCTGGTTAAATTACATCACTCACCTTGAGCTGAAAGGAATTTACAAAAATGCTCTGCCCAGATTCTTACCTATCCAGAGAGGCAAAATTGAGGGTAAATCCACACTAGTGTAAGTCAGTCTAACAGGAGAGCAGCAATTTTGTCCCTGCTTCCTGACCAGTATTATGAGGAGTTCTGTCTGGCCTTGGAGTGTATCTGTTCAGGTGATCAAAGGAACAGAAAAATAATTACAGTCCTTGTAAGTTTGGGATGGTTTTTGTTGTTGTTGTTTCCTTTAGTACTCTGAACTCTCTCACTTAATGGTAATTTGGCTAAAAGCATTAGAATAAGAAAGAGATGTACTTGATCATATCAATCAGCTTGCGTTTGATATGAGTTACTGTGGGACCACAGCTGCCAGTGGTCCCCTGTCTCTGCAGTTCAAGGCAGTCTAGACCGGAACTGCTGCTGAAAGGGGCGGTTTCAACCTTTTCCTGCTACCTCACTCCTTGTGCCAGCACAAGTTGGGTTTTTTTGTGAACCAGTTTTATTAAGGAGGAATGATAGTGATTAAGGAAGGTTGATTGTGGTGGAAGTACGTTGTAAGTCAGCAGAAGTTTGATTGAATTGGTTTATGCAAGTACCTAGAAGCCTCAATCAGGTACTGCAGGGAAACTGCATTGAACTGCAGTAGAGTGCAGAGTATGTGTGTGTATGTGTAGATATGTAGATGCTTGTGCATCCACATATATGTGGCAGGAAGCTTAGACTTGCTAATACTTTATTCTTAGTGATCTTTCTAAGCATCAATAGAAAACAAATAGGATGCTTAAAAAAAAGGTGTCAATTAAAATAATTGCATTTTTAAAATTGCATTTAAAAAATCATTTTCTTTCTAAAGAAGAAATTGATAATGCTTTTATTCTGGATTTGTCAGGTTTACTAAGCCCTGTGAATATGAATTCTGAAGGGTGGGAATAGATTACAGCTGAATGTATTCAGGGAATACAGTTTTGATCAAAAGTGAACATGATTTTGGTGACAATATTAGAGATCTCTAAATTTCACGGTGGTGTTAATATTGTAGATCGGGTGGGGGAAGAATAGTGTGTTCAAAATTTTTGTGTTTTGGTTTGCAAATTTGTACTTTTTAGGAAAGTATGTATCTTGGAGAAAGCTAACAGTGGTGAAAATCAGTGGGAGATTATAGAACCATAGAATCATCTAGGTTGGAAAAGACCCTTGGGATCATCGTGTCCAACCTTTCACCCTACTCTACAAGTTAACCCCTAAACCCTATCCCCCAACACTACATCTGAGTGATCCTTAAACACATCCAGGGATGGTGACTCAACCACCTCCCTGGGCAGCCTATTCCAATATCCCACCACTCTTTCCATGAAGAATTTTTCCTAGTGTCCAGTCTAAACCTACCTTGTTTCAGCTTGAATCCATTCCCTCTTGTTCTGTGACTAATTACCTGTGAGAAGAGACCAGCACCAACCTCTCTACAGTGACCTTTCAGGTAGTTGTAGAGAGTGATGAGGTCTCCCCTCAGCCTCCTCTTCCTCAAACTAAACAGACCTAACTCCTTCAAATGGTCCTCATATGATTTATTCTCCAGTCCCTTGACCAGCTTTGTTGCCCTACTCTGCACCATCTCCAGATGAGAAGTCATAATAAAGCACAAGTTATGCATAGCGTTACAGGAGAAATTTCACTCTTAACTTGTTAACTTGAAGCTTTTGCTGACTGAATAAGGAACTTGGCACTGCCAAATGAGTCTTGCTGAAAGTTCATACAATTTATTCTACGCCCCTCGTTGGCTTTTGAACTTCCTGAGTACTGTTGTTGGTTTATGTGGTGCTTGAAAGTCTGAGGTGCTCTGGAAAATTGTTTCATCTTCCATGGTTAATACAGTGTCTTTTGATATAGAAAAGAACTGCTGTTATAACTCAATACAAAGTTTTTGTTTTCTGTATTTCTGTATTCAACACAATGAAGTTCAAATACACAGTGATATTTCAACTATTGGTATATTGTGATTAGTGGCAGAAGATTTATTTTTTTAATCTTGTGTTTTCTTCCTGTAATCCTATAAAATGCTTGTTGGGGATGTGATCACTTTGTAGTGGTCCTGAAAGGCCAGTTGAGCCAGACTTTCATAGGCTCATGCTGGAAAAAGAGAATAGGGGTCAAATCCCCTGTGTAAATAAATACTGGTGTGCTAATAGGAGAAGTTTGGCTGCAAGGTGTCTGTCTTAGCTGAGGTAGAGTCACTCCAAGACTCACTCTCGGACATCTGGAGTTAGACAGAATCAGGATAAGAGTATTGGAAAAGATGTCAAATTGGGCTGCTTATGCTTAACCAGGTAAATTCTGATAGACCTTGATTAGCACATTGAATTCAAATTGAAAATCTCCTGTAGCAGTTCAAGCACAACACAGAGTAAACAGATACATTTTGGATGTGTGTCAGTTTCTCAGTGATACAGAAGTAATTATCACTGTAATTTTTACTTAGAACCTTAGAGTGAAGTATTTCAAACATTACCTTCTCATGTCAGTTGTTCTCAGTAAAAAAAAACCCAACCAACAAGAAATAAACAAACAAAAGAAACAAAAAAACCCCACAAAAACAAATAAACCAAACTCAATAAAAAATGAGGGATTCTTTATAGCAGCGTATTTATTTTTTGTAGTGTTGTTTTCATGTATGGATTACTTTTACATGCATATGTCAGTAGAGCATATTGTCTTTTTTTTCCCACCCCTCCCCGCCCCCTTCCAGGTTATGCAATGGTCTCTGCAAGATGGCATGTTCTTGAGTTGGAGCTCTTTAAGGCAAGCATATGCTGGTACTTCAACTTTACTAAGTGGACTATAATTTCTTCTCTCACGACAACTACATAAGCAGACAAAATTGCAAAGATCTGCCCTGTGTCGAGTATGACAGCCACGACTCGTGGCTCTCCAGTAGGAGGGAATGATAGCCAGGGCCAGGCTCCTGATGGACAGTCCCAGCCTCCCCTCCAGCAGAATCAGGTATGATATTAACAATCAAGTTGTCTAAAAATAAGAGGTTAGTTCTTTAGGAATAGTGTTTCTGAATTATTTGAGTTTGTATATTCCTAGAGATGTCTAGCTAGATTTTTTTTTCCCCCCTCCCCACAAGTATGTGTCTAGAAGTACAAAAAGACAGTGTTGTTAGCAAATTGCATACAGTTAGGGAGCACTGCATTGCAAAAGATCCTCTCTTTTCAGGCAGTGGCATATTTCATTCAAACATCTCTATTTTGGATAAGAAGCCTTCTCTCAGTATTACTAGAAGCTTCCTCAGAACCTCATTGTATACTTAACCTGCCACAGATTTGTAAAACTACTCTGTGAGTTCAGTTCATGCTCAGTTCTGCAAGAGCACTTTTTGGATAAAACAGCTTTCAAGCAGGTATCAGCTCTTTAACAGAATCTTCATCTAGGTCTCTGTTCGTTTTACTGGACTTCCTGAATGTGCATGCTCATAGCATGAACACAGCATGTTTCCATTGAACAGTTTATCCTGCTTTCAAGTATTAGCTCATAATGTTATGATTCTTTTTTGTTGGGGAAAAAATACCAGAAAAGATGCTTTTAAACAGTACAGCCAAACCCATTTAAGAGAAAAGCCACACTTGATCATTTAATTCAGTACAGAAATTTTATTTGTCTGATAAAATTAAGTTTTAATGGTTGTTAACATCCTGAGAATGAATTGTTCTTTGGAACATGAGTGGTGGGATGACCCTGGCTGCCAGGTAAGCTTACACTCTCTTGCTCACTCCCTCTGCCTCAGTGGGATGAGAGAGAGAATCAGAAGGAAGTGAAAAATTGTATGAGTTGAGATAAAGGCAGTTTAATTAGCAAAGAGGTAGGGGAAAAACAAGTGTTGAAAACACAATCACTTGTCACCATCTGATGGATGCCCAGCTAGTCCCCAGGCAAAACCTACCTTGGGAAAAAACTCCTCCCTGTTTTACTGCCAAGTGTTATGCTATATGGTATGGGCTGTCTCTTTGTTCAGGTCAGCTGTCCTGACTCTCTGTCCCCTCCCAGCTTCTTGCCCACCCCAAGGCCTACATACTGCTGGGTGGCAAAGTGAGAAACACAAAGCCTTGAATATGTGCAAGCACTATTCAGCAACAGACAAAACACTGGTGTGTTATCAGTACTGGACTGGACACAAGTCCTGTTATGTCCTCCTAAATCTTGCTGTTCTGATTTTAATCTCTATTATTGTCAAGTCATACTGTTTCTATATATGAAAAACGTGCATCTACAAAATGCACTGCATTTTTCATGGCCTTCAGAATAAGCTTAATTAATAATGGAGGTTGGTTAGCAGCTAGCTCTAGCAGTATGTTACTTATTTTTTAGCAAACTGTTTTAGAAAATGATCCTTTTCTTCTGTGCTGTTGCTGAAGTTTGCCTTTCTACCTAAAACAGTAATCTTTTCTGCAGAAGATCTGTAAAATCTTGGAGCAACAGTATAGTCTTTATTTTAACCTTCTAGATAGGTGTTCTGCTGAAAGTTGAAGTCTTTTATGAAAACCCCACTTTCCTTACTGGGAAAGTAGCTTAATTTTTAAACTGTTGAGGTAGAAAGCATACAGTACATTTAAAATATTCTCCATACCCATTTTAGACGTCTTCACCTGATTCTTCCAATGAGAACTCCCCAGCTACCCCGCCTGATGAGCAGGGCCAAGGAGATGCTCCACCCCAGCTTGAAGATGAGGAGCCTGCATTTCCACACACAGACCTGGCAAAGTTGGATGACATGATCAACAGGTATTTTCACACTTCTTTTCAGAGGTTGTAGGCTATGTGTGCAAGTATTTTGATAGTGGAATCAGGATTCTTACACCTTGGTTTCACTCTATTTCTTAAAATGGGTTAGAGTTGCAAAGAGAAAGAGGCTCAAATCTGAGGCTGTTTGTTTTGTTTTTTTTTTTTAATGGACTGCTCATCAGAGTATTTAAAATAGGTATTCTTATATTAAAATCATTACAGAAAGGCAAGAATTAATTTTTAAAAGCACAATTGATATACAGCCATACTTGTTTTGCTTTTGAATATAGGCCTCGATGGGTTGTTCCTGTATTGCCGAAAGGGGAATTAGAAGTTCTTCTAGAAGCTGCTATTGACCTGAGTAAAAAAGGTGAGCTGAAAGGACCATTAATGTTTATTTGGCCAATGTGTAAAGTCTTTTGTTATTTGAATCCCTGGTGGAAGCTTAAAAATTCTTAATTATTTTCTGTTATAGCTCTGGTCCTAAAGATTGCGTTGGAGCGATATGCACGACCTTCACAGATCAAAAATTGTAGAAAGCCATCAGTGTAGCTAGAAATTAGGTACCTAAGCATAAGTAGGGAAGTTGAATCAGCTCGTGGCAATAAAAATCTTGCAATTCCTGTCCTACCTGTTTCTTCTGTTCACTTTGATATCAGATTTAGTGGGTTTGGTCTTTATAACAGAAACTAAAACTCAAAAGAATTCTAGTTTTTAAAAAACAGGTTACTAGTAATCCAGCTTTCCAAATGTCTTGCCATAATTTTATTGTTCAAATTTGGCAATACATACATACTTGTGAGCATACTAGAGAAAAGTTAGAATTTTATATAGCACGACTAAAATCAATAAGTCTAACATATTCCTTGCCGTGCCTGACTTGCTTGGTATTAGGATGGTTCCATGTCAGAACAGAGTATGATTTTGTACCTAGTCAGATTGACAGCTTCATCATGTGTTCTGGAAAGTTCTGTTCTCCTGGAAAGTTGCTCTGGTCTTCTAATTAGTATTTTTGTCAGATAAAATTATTTTTCTAGGTTATATACATTTAACAGCTGGCTGTGTTTTACATACAGTGACAAATGAAGTGTCTTACTCTTGCAGAGCTGGACCAGGACAGTGTCATTTCCATGTTAATAAGGGTTATTCTTAGTAGTTTTAAGAATAAAAAGTTGCTGTGGTCATGATAATCTGTGCTATCTTGATTGTTTTCTGTAAGTCCTTTTCTCTTCGGAGCACTCTCTGGAGAAAAAAAAAGTTACAGTGCGCCCTTGTGATCCAACCCAAGATAATGCATGTGGTTGTCAACACTGATTTATCAGCTGTAGTTACTCTTGGAATTGGCGGCTTTGCTTGTAGCTAGGTCTGGCAGGAATCCTCAGGTGAGTGCAGAATTTTCAAGTGATTGCACCTGTTCAGGGGCAAAAGAAATGCCAACTTAGGGAAAGAACGTGCGGACATCTATGTGTCTGGGATGTTGGAACGGCTACTTGACATTTGTGAGAGAGGATATGCATGTACTGCCAGCTGTGAAGTCATCTTTTTTTTAAAAGCTGTCAATGCAATGAAGTAATAAGAGCAGAATGAGATTTTTGACTACTCCTAACTTCAAAATACCTCTCCAAAGTGTCAGATATAGTTGAAAGTTCCCAAACAGGAGTCGTCTCTCTTTTTTCCCCTTGAAGTTGTCAAAACCAGTGAAAATCTATTCATATGCTTTATGTGCTTTTAAGTTGTTGGTGTCCAGTTTGGAAAAGGGCTTCTGCATTGCTATGTTGATTGTTCTTCCTCTTGCCCTCTAGATGAATTCCTATGTGTGCACGTGTGCAAGGATTATTGGCTAAGGAGAAAACAAGGAAAGCTGTTAGAAGTAGTTGTTTGTTAACTGTGTTATCTCTACAGTTAGATCCTAGAGCTTTGTGGGTTTTTTCCCCCTCCCTACTTGAAGTTACATGATGGCTATGTTGGTTCTTTTTAAAATAACTTCCAGTGCTCAAGGAATATGATAGGGTCCTTACTTGGTGTAACTGACACTGTTTTGGTAGCTCAGAACTTGGCGGACACTGTTTCAGTGCTCTGTATATATTGGGAAGGAATATAAATGATTCTGTTGTGTACATTTCTTAACAGAATGAAAATGTGTTCTGTTATCTCTGTAAGATCTAAAATTGGACACCTTGCGGCCTGTCTGGGCATTTTTCTTAATCTGAGGAGTTGTTTTTCAAAAGGGAAAAATTAAAAGATAACCAGCTGTTGAATTACAGACTGCATACAAAATTGATGTAACTCCTCTAGATTGTGTAACAAAACCTAAAAAGAGCCCACTAAATTGTTTTCTTAGGAAGCACCATTTCTGGGGTCTGGAGCACCTCCCCTATGAGCACAGGCTGAGAGAGTTGGAGTTGTTTAGCCTGAAGAAGAAAAGATTCTGGGGAGAACGTCAACCCAAACCATGCTATGATTCTATGATTTGTCTAGTAGTTAGAGGTCTTAAGTAGCTTTTACTCCTGGCATTGCCAGTGACCATTGGCAGTCTGGGGTAACTGCTGGTTTTGTGACCCTGTCTTTAAAATAAGAGTGGTAATCTTTTAAAGTCTTTTCAGCAATGGAAATTGAAAGGGAGATAATAGAATTGAAAGTACCTTTTTGAATTAAATGTCATCATTACCACCTTTGAGTGCAAGAAGCAAATTGACAAGAGCAGTATGAATCCTGTCTAGACCGTGATTTGCATTATTCCTGGCAGATGCATTTATTTATGGAAGTTAATCTTTTTATGTGTAGGCATGAATGTATTACTCTTCATTAAGCAAGCAATGAGACTATCAGATGGTAGGCTGAAGTTACTTGCTAATAGAAGAAAACCTAATTGAAAAATAGTGTTTAATAACAAGACCAATGTTTATATTTACAGTGATTCTGGAATACTTATGAAGTATTTTGATATTTGCTCCTGAAATAAATGTTATAGGGAGTTGGGTGCTATAAATTTAGAAGTAATAAAAATGGTTTGGTTTGGGTTTTTGGATTTTTATATGCTAGAATTTTCTCTGCTCTTTCTTTCAGAGTCCCCTTAACAACTCTGCACTTCTTTTACCTTTGTTGTGGATTTTATTGCTCCTAATGTTTACATTCAACTTTCAACACGCTGCCAAAACTTTCCAATGTGACATACACAAGCAAGATGCAAGGCAACTTTTAGAATTTGTGGTTTATTTAAACTGAAATGAGGTTTCACTGCACAAGCTTAATCTTAAACCTTGATCTCAAATTTTTGGTTTTAATGAATTACAGAGGCTTACAGAATGGCAAAGAGTAGAGAGGCAGGCCCTACAGCATTTGAAAAACAAAGTGTGTGGGTGTGTGTTCATGTGCACATGTGCATCCAAAAGCTAGACAGCCAATAACGCGAGTTGTTTCCAGCATCCTTTGTAAAGGCCGTGTCTCTGGATGATCCTTCCTTACTGAAGCTGCATCTTCTGCATTTTCCTGGAACAGTTATTTTTAGCCATCTATCTAAAGCAAGGACAGCAGATTTGTGTTGTCATGTTCCAGACTTTCTTAGCCAGGTATTTGGGCTAGAACCAGTACAGTGAAATGAACTGTGTGTTGGTGTGGAAGAACTCTTGTAATAAAGAGTTATTGAAAGTCTGACAAAATCAGAGAGTGCCATGTGTAGCCACTAAGCCCATGGACGTATGGTGTCTTCAAAAGTTTACAGCACTGTTGGCATCTAGGTGGGTCCTGGCAGCAGAATTGCAAGAAATTGTACTTCCAATGAGAGTTAGAGACAGAGGAATTTGTGTTTATATTTGCATGTTAATTGCATCTGTGAAGCTGAGCAGGTCTGACTTTTTCTTTTCTTCACTGATTGAGTTTTACTGGTAGCAAGTAATTAAGAGAGAACATAAATGCATGATTACTAATAGAATAAAAGATAAAGATTGCTATTTTTGCTTTGTCTTTGAGTGATATAAGCATGAAAAAAAAGAAAACCTATCATGTTTTTAAAATAATATAAAAATTCTCTAATGGAGTGCAATTTCTGAGGTGGCTTTAGTTGAAAATCTGTCAGATTTTTGTGCATTCAAGTTTACATAAGTTTGTCTGCATCGAAGGCTTCTTTTTTTAAAAAATAATTCTGAGACTTTGAACACCAAACCTTTGAAGTCCAAATCACTACTTTCCATATTTAAAAGTTCATATCAACTAATGAAATTGCATATCTGATTGTGTTTTTGTTTCTATTTTCTGTTTTAAAATAGGCCTTGATGTCAAAAGTGAAGCATGCCAGCGCTTTTTTCGAGATGGGTTAACAATATCCTTCACAAAAATCCTTACAGATGAGGCAGTGAGCGGATGGAAGTTTGAGATTCATGTGAGCTTAAATTTTAAATTTATATGCTTTTCAGAAATGAATGAGGAAGGAGACTGTGACTATGACGAGACAGCAGAGACTGAAAGCTCAACCCAAAGTTTGTTGTGTTTTGTTTTTTAAAAAAAACAAACCCAAAACCCTTCATCTCAACGGAGAATTGGGAAAACTCTGGTATACCTAGCTCTTGTGGGCAGGGAAGTCATCCTTCCATCAGTGTTGCATCTTATTACCCCTGGTGTTTTTGGAAGGAAATAAAGCATGAGAAATTATATGGGGAGGAACTGAACTTTGTATGTTCAGTAGTGCAACTCTTGTTAGGCTCTCTTTTGCCAGCTGTCTAGAGATCTGCTTATTTTTATGTGCATTGTGCAGTCATCTGCCATATTCCTAACTGTTGGGGTTTTTTTTCCTAATAGAGATGTATAATTAACAACACTCATCGACTAGTGGAACTATGTGTGGCCAAGCTGTCCCAGGATTGGTTTCCCCTTCTTGAACTTCTTGCCATGGCCTTAAATCCTCACTGCAAATTCCATCTATACAATGGTACTCGTCCCTCAGAAACAGTTCCTGCAGGAGTCCAGCTGGCTGAAGATGAACTTTATGCCCGTCCTCCTGACCCACGATCACCAAAGGTATGTGAGCATATTCAGGCTTATGTAGTATTACCTGATTACACAGTAGCCACAGAGAATTGTTTCTATAAGGGGAAAACCAACCCCTTTATTCTCTGCATCACTAAGTTAATGTTCTGCTGCTTTTGACTCTTACGTTAAGTAATGTTTGGTTCAAATTTCCCCTTCTAACTTTTTCAGTCTTTGGTTCAGAGTCATAGAATTGTTTGGGTTGGAAACTTTAAGATTGTTGAGTCCAACTGTTAACCTAGCACTGCCAAGTCCACCACTAACCATGTCCCTGAGCCATGTCATCTACACATCCTTTAAATACCTATCAAACTCAGTCATGTGTTTCTGTGGTAAGCTGGCACAACTCTCTTGGGATGTCATTCTGCTGTGTTACTTGGCTTGCTTGTATTGACCAATTGATGGATTTACCTTATTGCTCAATGTGATTTTGTAGGTGACATATTTTGAGGAGGAGATTGTCTGATAAAGTAGGAATTTTTCTCTCTTTTCTTAAAGTTTCCAGTGATGAGAGAAATTATTTTAACTGGACCTGAAATGCTAGTGTCAGTGTGGTTGTTTTTTTGTTTGGTTTTTTTTTTTGTGTGTGTGTGGTTTTGGGTTTGGTTTTTTTTGTTTGTTTGGTTTTGGTTTAGTTTTGTGTTTGTTTCTTTTGTGTTGTAGTATTTTTGTGGGTGGGGTTTTTTTTGATTGGTTAGATTGGGTTTTTGGTGGTGTTTTTTGGGGGTGGATTTTTTGTTGGGATTTGTAAATTATTTTTTTTTTAACTGTCAGTGCAGATAAGTAATCTGTTCTGGCTCTTGGGTCTGAATTTTTTTACAACTTTGCTCCAAGTGGCATTTGTACAATTTCAGGAGATAACAATTAAATTTTTATTGCTTTCTAGCTTTTTTTTTTCTTTTTAGTAGAACTGCTAGCTGTTGATACATAAGAATGAAAGATAAACAACTTGGTGTCCTTGAACTCCCTTGCATTGATAACTATGTTTAGAAGAATGTTATTTTGCATTCTTACTGCTTTTATATGCAGCATTATCACATCCAGGACCAGGAACAAATAGCTTTCTGTAGTAACTTAGCAGCCAAAGATGAACATGAAGTAGAGTAATTTTTATTCTTATTTATTTGATAAAATTATTTGAATAACTAATATATGGCATGTGCATGTTGACATGACAGTGGGGGAGGTTGTGTTGCCTATTTCTAAGCATTTCTTTTAAACAGTATTTAAAATCTGTAGGCAAGTTCATGTCATTTCTGTTTCTTTCTAACAGTTTATTTTGTAAGGACTTCTAAAAAGTAGGTTTTGTTACTAAGAGGTGCTTGAAAGTATTTCTAGATGGTAATTCATAAATGTCAGAAACCAACTGTTTATTATATTGCAGGGTTGGCTAGTAGATCTTATCAACAAGTTTGGCACATTAAATGGATTTCAGATCTTACATGATCGTTTCATGAGTGGATCAGCATTGAATGTTCAGATAATTGCAGCTCTCATCAAGTAAGTATTTTAAAAATAATACTGTACATGTTTCATAAAGTTGGGATAAAATGCTGACACTTTCCTCACTCCATCTCTAACTAGTTACGCTTGTGTGTCAGCACTTTATGTTCTTGTAAATAGACTTGAGTTTCTTGAATTGCTTGCTCCTTACTATCTTAACATAACACAACAACCACCAATATTCCCTAACTACACTCTGATCCCTTGTTTCTTTCTTTTTAGGCCATTTGGACAATGTTATGAATTTCTAACATTACATACAGTGAAGAAATATTTCCTTCCAATTATAGAAATGGTTCCACAATTTTTAGAAAATTTAACAGATGATGAACTGAAAAAAGAAGCAAAGAATGAAGCCAAAAATGACGCTCTGTCAATGATAATCAAATCTCTAAAGAATTTAGCTTCAAGAGTTCCAGGACAAGAAGAAACTGTAAAAAACTTAGAAATATTTAGGTTAAAAATGATACTTAGGTAAGATGCTACTCCTAATATAATGTGCTACTTCTGGTATTTTTGTCACACTTCTTACATTTAATTTCTCTTACAGGTTGTTACAAATTTCTTCTTTCAATGGTAAGATGAATGCACTAAATGAAGTGAACAAAGTAATATCCAGTGTGTCATATTATACTCATCGGCATGGTAATCCTGAAGAGGAAGAATGGCTAACAGCTGAAAGAATGGCAGTAAGTTCTCTTCTGCACCAAAATCCATTGATTAGATTTTCTTCTTCCTTGTTTCTTTAGTTATAGAGGTAGCTATATATTATGGATTCTGCACATTGCTAATTTTTGTATCTAGTGTTCTAAACAGTGGATATCTCATCGTGTCATGGTAATAAGGCATTTGAATAGTAAATCTTCTGTCAGAAATTGATGTATTTCTTTCAAAACCACCAGGGAGAATTATTTTTAGTGCTGTTAAAAACATACTTTAAAAGGGATCCTTGAGTATTATGGTATTTATACAGTTTTTTTTTTTAAAAAAAAAACAAGCCAGACCTAGATACAACAGGTGTCACTTACTTGAAACTTTAGTGTCACTGTATCTAAAAATTGAATGATGACTTGAATAAGGATCTAGTCTGGTTTTCATGCTTCCACTAATTTTTTCTCATTAGAGTTCCAAGTTACTATTCTGCTTTTCACATTTCAGAATCGGGATTCTCCAGTACAGAAATTCTAGCTAACACATTTTAATTTTCCTTATTTAATTACCCATTTTTGACTACCCTTTCACATTCAGGTGGACATGTAAGGAAGTATTAAAATGAGTATTTATAAAATTAAAATAAGGACAGTGTACATCTCTGTGAACTTTAATTGTGTTGTGTTCAATGATTTTACTTTTTTCACCACTGTTCTGCCTCATCTTTGTGACTGGCTACCAGTTGTGAGGTTTATAATCTGCAAAAGGACTACTGAAGAAAAAAA
>VWZY01011881.1:541514-574703 GCA_013399075.1 Chloroceryle aenea | reverse complement strand
AGGGGCATTTAAAAAAAAAAACACCTGTAAGTGGAAGCACTTAAATAATCTAAGTGTTATATATTTCAGTCCTTGCTTGTATCTTTTCTGTATGATATACCGTAGACATACCAGTAGAAGTGCCTTAAACAATTTGGGTTAGATATTTACAAGTTGTGAATCAGAAGAGAAAATTTTGCTCCTTGAATAGAATTATCTGTTCTTCCCAATGGCTTTTAGTGTTTGAAGTTGTTTGAACATTTTATGCTTTGAGTTAATGATTTTTATATGCCTGGAAAAATATTTCCCCTTAAGGTATCACAGTGACTAGCATATTGGATTATTATTTTTTTAATTAAAAACAACAAACAAACACACACAAAAAAAAAAAAAGAGAGGAAATCAAAGTTAGGGATAAATACCTTCCTCTTGTGATGCCTCTTTCTTACTACTCCTGATAAGAATATTGTATATAAATTCATTAATATGTAACAAGTTGAAATTTTTCTTATTAGCTCAAATACAGGTCACAGCACTTTAGTAATTTGAGATGTACTACTTTCTTTTTATATTCAGGAATGGATCCAGCAGAATAATATTTTATCAATTGTGTTGAGAGATAGTCTTCATCAACCTCAATATGTAGAGAAGTTAGAGAAAATTCTGCGTTTTGTCATCAAAGAAAAAGCCCTCACTTTACAGGATCTTGACAACATTTGGGCTGCACAGGTAGAGTTCAACTGCTTGTCTGCTACTGCACAGAAGGGATCTTGTCGTGTATTGAGAAGATGGCAACTTGTACTTCTTACTCTTGGTGTTATCAAATGTTTCTCTGTTTTGGAGTCGTGAATCTCAGAATTGTCGTCTCAGTTGCCTTCAGTAGAAGGGCTCAGTTACACACGTAGGTAAAGTCTAAAGCAGTTCAGAACATGAGGCAAAGATAACTCTTTTTAAATATTAAGAAACCCTCAACGTTGAGCAAATTCTGGATTCTGAAGAAACTTGATACATTATGACTTAGAGATTTGCAATACATAGTATTTTAAAATACATCTGAGTTCACCACAGTTGTGTATTTTTTCCTGGACAGAGTACTATTAATAAGGCTTATAATAATGACTGTTCTAGAAACTACGTAACATCAAATTCTTTCCTTGTAAGGATTATTTTTGAAAAACTGTAATTTTGGCAAGACTGGCTTTTTTTTACTTAAATGATTGGTGAAGCTGAACTTCCTATCTGTGGGCTGCATGAGTTTCAACACATACAAAGTGCAGCTGAAGAGACAAACTCATTATTAATTATTGAGTAGACATAAAATAAAAGGTCATTTTAGGATGCAAAAAAACCCATGAGTACATATATCCTTGTTCATAAGTAATTTTTGGTGAAACTCTAATTTAATTCTACAAGTAAGCCCTTAAGACAGTCTTTCAAGCGTCAGAAGCTTCAATTTGGCTTCCAAAATAGAGGGCACTGTTAGTTTTGGCAGGGATAGAGTTCAATTTTTTCATAATAGCTTGTATGGGATTGTGTAGGTAAAGCAAAAGATTTATCTGTTAAACACTTCATCTCAATCCATCAGTTCTACCTTTTACATTTTTGATTCTCTTCCCCATCCCACTGTGGGGTAGGGAGTGAGCAAGAGACTGGGTGGTGCTGAGTTGTCAGCTGGAGTTGTACCACAACAAGGGCTAATACAGAAATTGTGTAGTATTAGATGCCTAGTTTACATGTGTTCATGCTCTTCTGAAACCTTAACAGTTCGGCTTAAGTAGACTTATGCAGGTGTCCCTGTTTTCAGGCATGGTATTTTCAGGTTGAATTTGAAGCACTTGGGACTACAGGTGATGTAGCAGAGGGTTGACTTGGTATCTGGCATTTGAACTAAGTTCATAACCTCTTAACTCCAGTTCCATCCTGATAGTAACTGCACAGGCTGAAAGTCAAGGAAGTCTTGAAATACCTTCTCTGGAGACTTTCAGAACCTGTCTGGATGAAATTCTGTGTAATGGGCCATAGGAAAACCTGCTTTTGAGGGGGGGGTGTCAGGTGGGCTATATGATCTTTAGAGGTCCCTTCCAACTCCAGTGGTTCTGTGTGAAAGTCCTTTTTTTCCTCTTTATCCCTAAGTTCTGTTTAGATAATTGCATCATGTAACAGAGCAGTATACAGATTACTTGAATTAAGGTCTGTAATCATACTATTAGCTTTCAGCTTGTGGTCGTTAGACCTTTCCAGACTGTCTTTGTTAGAAGTCCGTGGCAGAAAAAAAGACTTGGAGAAGTTAGTTTGCTGTTAGTAGGTTTGCATTAGCTATATTAGAATCTCTTAAGGGGGGGAAATCAGAAATTTGGAAAGAAGTCTTCCAAGCAATTATATTACTCATAATGCCTGGAAATAGGACATGTGGATAAGCCATACTTTGTACCCTTCCAGAAAAGTGTGACCAAGCGATGCAGCCCTTACAAGATAGTCCACCACCACATTTGCCAAAACCACTTGGGGACAAACTCTCAAATGCCATGCTTACTCTGCTCACTTACTTTGCTTTCAATTGTAGTAGCTATGGTGCATGTACTGTGGTTTTGTCCTATATTTTTGTGTGTGTGTGAAAGTTTAATTCTGTAAGTTTAATTCAGGTAGATAGATAGTTTCACTGTGGTTTCAACCATGGAGTTACAATAGACTAAGAGGTAATAATACCAAAATCTGGACATACATAGTTTGTTTGTTTTTGTTTTTGTTTGGTTTTTGTTCGTTTGGTTGTTGGTGGTTTTTTTTTTTATCAACTTCACTGTTCCCTGTGTTTAGAAGTTTTTGGCAGTTCTTATTAAACTACTTCTAAGAGCAGTTGGAGTATGAAATTCAGTAGCAAGGAGTTGACTTACTGTGTAGCTTTATATAACAGACAGGCTATTTTAGCTCTGGCTCAGTGCAGCAACAGTGTGGTCTTGCTTTCAGGCTAGAACTGTTATGTTGCTGCCTGGGTTTAGAGGGTGAGCATGCAAAAATTTACAATGGACAGTATTAGAAGTGCCCTGAGAATCTCAGGATACAACTACAATAAAAATAAGTAGTTTATGAACAGTAATAAAATCATTCTGCTTTTGCCTTTAGAAGGCAATGTAAGTTTTAAGCTTTATTAAAGTGGTTTTGTGTCTTACAAAGTGAGTGCTCACAAAGTAGAAGGATATTTAATTAAAGGAATAATGTTGGAATTCTCTGAAGGCAGGCATTAAGTTGCATCCTGTTGAGTTGCAAGGACAAGAAACAACTAGACAAGAAATAAAAATGTAGAGATTAGTGTTGGAGTCTTACTATTTATATTCTGGAGCATTTAACTAGAATATTACAGGTGCTTCCCTGTTTCCATACAGCAAACTGACAGTCCCCACACCAGGTTCCTTACCTCCTACTGTTTAGTAGTGCTTCCCCTGCCTTTTCTGTTTTTAAGGGTTTCCCCATGTCTGTAAAAAAATCTCCCAAGACAAGATTGTTATATTCCTTATTCTTCTTGCCCTGCCTCTGCCAGCAGCTGCGTGTACTACTTCTGTCTGTTACACTGAAGATGCTCTCTCTCTCTCTCTGCCCTGTATGGCTTAAGTTTTTCTTTCTATCCAGGAAATGGTGTGGTAAGAGAAAAAAAATCTATGATGTTTTGCAAAATCAAGTGGAGTGTTTTTGTAATTCCCCCTCTCGTAATCTGGCCCATAACATGAAAACAAATTTCCCTACTTTTAAAAGAAAAACTTATGGCACATTATAAAGAATGTTATGGCACAGCACATAAGAAAGCTGTTAGTCTCTTCTTGTTTTTAAATGAACTATGGATTCAAGACTTTAGAAGGAAATGAATTTCAAAACTGCTTATGCATGCATTTTTAATACTGTACAAGATTGCATCAGAGTTTGGGCTTAGATCATTTATTTCACTTTTAGTTATTTCAAATTTTTTATTCTATGCTTAATGGGAAATCCTTCTACAGTAGATTGACTGTTGATTCACACTAGCCCAAGACTGTTGTATCCACTAGCACAGAGGAGGTACTTCAGCCTGAAAAACTATGTGGAAATACTGAAACTTGTTTTACAGCTTAAAATACCTCAGTGGAATTCATTGAGGAAGTAGATTTTGAATCTTTTTTTAAAAAAAAAAAAAAAATCCTCCAAATTAAAATACTGATTTGTAAGTTAAAATACACTTTTAGACTTTATTATCCCAGCATGATTTTGTTAAATAAATATTGTGACACTGCAGTATTTATAGTCTAAATAAATGCTTCTGTGTGCACACACGGAGAGCACTCTAAAATACTTACACGTGCAAGGAAAATCTAAATATTGTGACTTTCCAGTGAAGGAAGTATTCAGTCTGCCTCTCTGCTCCCACAGCATCAGCTGTTCTTGCTGACCACCTCAAACAGGCTTGTAAAAATGATGTGGGATTGTCTTGCTGTTTGACATAATATGGATTGCTACAGAAGTTTGTGGATTCTTTTTGTCGTCTTGACAGGCAGGAAAACATGAAGCCATTGTAAAAAATGTACATGATCTCCTTGCAAAATTAGCTTGGGATTTCTCACCTGAACAGCTTGATCACCTGTTTGATTGTTTTAAGGTAACTATGCATGTTTTGACTGTATTTGGGAAATGAGTTGTGCTCTGATAAATGGGGGTCCTCTAGTTTGGTGAATATGGATCTGATATTCTGTAATCTGGATACTGAACTTCAAAATCAGAAGTTCTATGTGTAAACTGTTACAATTTGGGTCTGACCTTGACAGAAGGATATGGAGTTACGTTGAAAACTTATTCAGAAAAAACTTAACTTAATGCAGAGAATGTTTGTTTCAGCCAGATCCAGAGGCATAAGTGATAATAAACTTTCATGCAATTAATGATTGTGAGCTATTTAAGAAATCTTTTAAGTATAAGCATTTTATGTAATTGCATCACTTTGTTGTTTTATCATTTCTTAATGGTGTGGGTTATGTGTGGAATTTGAAAAAAAATGAAAAATGACTGATTTTCATATTAAAATATGTTCTTAGGCAAGTTGGACAAATGCAAGCAAGAAACAGCGTGAGAAGCTACTTGAGTTAATTCGTCGTCTTGCAGAGGATGACAAGGATGGTGTGATGGCCCACAAAGTGCTGAACCTTTTGTGGAACTTGGCTCATAGTGATGATGTACCAGTTGATATCATGGACCAGGCTCTTAGTGCCCATATTAAAATTTTAGATTACAGCTGTTCACAGGTGAGTAATCTGATAAGTTCTATTGTGAAATCAGTCACTGACAGTTTTCTTCCACACCTCCTGAAAAATTCCAGGGATTTGGTAATTAAACAAAAATGTCCCTTATCATAGATTTGTATTATTTTATCAACATGCACATAATTTTTAAATGTTGTGGGACATACTTTAAATAACACAGTTCATACTTCAGTTGGGGAGAATGAAAATCAGTTTGCTTGTCTTTTTGCAATTGGTGACATACCGTAAAGTTGGAGGTCTTGGGAAAGAATAGGAAGAATAGAAAAGCAGCATCTCTCCTGTCATTGCATTTTTCTGAACTTGATCATGCTAATTTGTTTGGGTGGGTTTGGTTTGGCTTTTTTCTCTGCCCTGCAAGTCCTTATACCCTATTAGAAAAGACCTATCAAAGGACAGTGAAAATTGTAACACTTTGTTCTTCCCCACCCAAACTGTTCCTGAAGTCTGACAAAATAATTATTCCTTGTGATACAAAATAAATATTGACAGCCACTGGCAGGTTTTGTTTCTTAGTCATTAAGAAACAGTGTCTCATTGTTTCTGGATGTTCCAATAGCAGTTTACTTCTACTCCCAGTAACTGGGAGTAGAAGTAAATGAAAGAATGGAAAGAGCAAATTATTTCAACACTGATGATCCTGTCGAGCTACAAGTTTTCTGAAAGCTTGAGTGCTCAAGGGCAGAGCATTTGTAACACCCTGATAGCTTCTGCCAAATGTAGTGCTTCTCAGATACTTTTCTTATGCTTGCATGCTTCAGAAAGTTGATCTAGTACTTCTGTGGTGTTGTACATCCTGTTCTACCTTGGAAACAAATAAAGCAAGGGAATTATAATAGTTTCTGCAAATACTTGATTTTGATTATTGTTCTTCAAGGACCGAGATACACAAAAGATCCAGTGGATAGATCGTTTTATAGAAGAGCTTCGCACAAATGACAAATGGGTCATTCCTGCACTGAAACAAATTAGAGAAATTTGCAGTTTGTTTGGTGAAGCACCACAAAATTTGAGGTAAGAATGGAATGAAAATAAAATCTAGTCTGTTAAAAGTTGAATGGGTTGGAATGAGGCAAATTTTAATTTTTTTTTTAAAAAAGAGGAAGGGAAAGCTTAGGTAAAATCATAACTTGAGTTTGGAGTTGTTCCTGAGTTTTTAATGTATAGAAATAACCTCTAAAATTCAGATACATAGGCTCAGTAGGAGAGCATTCACTGCTTCCTTAAATGTGCTTTTATTAATTTTTTGAACAGTAGTCTGATTTGTGAGAAATCTGGATTTGTTTTTCTATGATCCATGGACTTCCCTGCCTTAACAATGGCATTAGCTTACAAAGTATAAATATATTTTAAATGCATGTATGTTTGTATGAACAAACTTACAGCTCCCACCCATCCCTAATCTTTGATGATAAATTTATATGGCTCATGTAGTTTATATACTTGTTGTGAAAGGTAATTTTATTTGTCTGGGAAAAAAAATCCACTGGGGCTTTTTGTTTGTTTTCTGGGGTTGTTTGTTTTTTTGTGGTTTTTTGGGGGGGGGGGTCCTTGTTTGTTTTTCAAAGGAAGAAATAAGGAAAAGCTGTTGTCTGTTTGGACTTGTTAACATATATATACTTGTTGTTGTTATTTTAAATGTCTTCTCACTACAGAAGTATCTGAGATTTTTGGGCCCCTAACAGGTTTTACAAACTCCAGAAAAATGTTGTCAGTGTTGCATTCCTTCCTTTTAATTCTTATAAGCAGGTAAACTATTCAAATCAGTGTTGCTATTGCAGCCTGCTGACAAGAAGGACCAAGGCAGGGAAAGTTGAAGAACATAAGCCTTCAGTTTACACAGTGCTGTCTTCCTACCGATTTTAAGGAGCTGTGATAATATTTCATGCCTGGCTTTTGGAGACTTCTTTATTCATTTAGTTTGCAGCATCTTTCTCAATTTTTATGACATTTTAATCCTTTACCATTTCATATTACTGATTCTTTGAGGTTTTTCCAACAAGGTCACAAAGTTAACCAGCTTATTAGCAAATAAGTCTGTTTTCCCTGTCTTGGGGTTCTTAACCTTTTATGTGCTGTCAGATCCATGTGGCTACCTGTTTATTCATGGTACTTGTTCTAGTTAAATGCTTTTTTATTTTTAGCACAAGGCCTTAGCAAAGAGGTTTTGCTTTGACTAGCTGTTGAAGCAGAGCTCGTTCAAGGCACTGGTTACGTTTCTGCTCTGAATCTTGGGAAGAACCTAACATCTTTGGATTGTGAATATTCAGGTTCCCTGAATGGAACATGTCAGTTAGATGGCTTGAGTATTTCAGCTTCGCTCCCCTCTCCTCTGTCAGACCATGTCTTCCATTCCTCAAATTTCAGGGAGCCCTGTATTGCATTATGTAATAATACCTCATTTTTATGCAGAGTTTGAAAACACATATGTCAGGAAAGTAAGCTTTGAATTCAAGGTTTTAATCAAGGGACTGCTAAAGACCTCTTCTAGTGGAGATGCCTTTGTTAGCAAGATACTGTTGAGGGAGGGTTTTTTTTTTAAGTCAAGTGCTATTACTGCCTAGGTGACTGAGGAACCTAGTGAGTGAAAACATCACTTCAAAGTAATCAATGACTTCCCAGTGTTCTGAGTTTTCTGGTAACATCATGACTGCAGTTTGGAAATTGTAATGCATACATCCAGTAGCTGTCTGTTATCAGCTTACTTGATTAACTTAAAACTTTAATGTCTAATGTCCATCTAGAATTTGGATCAAAAATAGATCAAAACAGATGCTTGTGACAGCTGCGTCAGAAACATCTCACAGAGCTTTCTGTGTGCTTCTTTAATCCCATAATCTATAGTACAGAACCGCTGTTTTGGGATGGTTCAGTCGATTGGCACTGGCAAGTAAAAGTTTGGTCAGTAACAACTAAGGCTGCTGATTCTTGGCAAAAATAACTATCTTATGCCACTGGCACTGTAGAGGTCCTTTAGAGGAGGAGGATTGAATTGTTGATAGTTATTCATGCAGTTGAACAAGGTGACAAATTGGTTACACAATTGCTTTGGCAAAATTTAACTCCTTGACTACTAAGAAATGCTATGTATTTTGTGAAGTTTAGCTTAACCAGAACTGCAACAGCATGAGAAAATAATTCTTATTTAGGTACAAGGATTCTTACAGATGCAGGGATACTTATTAAGAAATAGTCAACTTCTGTGATTCAACATAGTGACCTTTACTGTACAAGTAATTAATGATCTTAATTTTACCAGTGTTGGCTGATGGTAGAGCCTCCTTCTGTAGCCCAGTTTCAAGCACTTCTGTTTGACCTGTATCTACTCAAGCAGTATAAGCCTGGTCTCCTAAATGAGCATTCAGAGAACATTCTGTAGGAGTTTAGGGGTTTCTTTAGTGCTTTAAGGCAACAATACTGCTAGCTTCTAGTCACTTTGTAGCCTCAAAGTATAATTCCCCATGTTTCATCACTGCTATTTGGACTTTTAACATCTGCTTTTAATAGTACATAGTATTTGTTAGTCTGGTAGAACTCTTAACTTTAAAAGCTGAGTTACATGTGCAGTATTATGTTGGACATGTTGTATATGCAGATAATTTTGGGGGTTTTTTTAAACCATTTAAATCAAGTAGTTTGGAATTTTGCCTTTGTCACTCTGCCAGTATTCCTTCTTTTTCTAGCAAACATGCATTCTAACTATGAAATGTTCTTTTTATTATTTTCAAAGTACTGTGGCCTCCATTTCAAAGTGCTCATTTTTCTTCTTATCCATTGGCTTTTGATATACATTTAGTAGAAACATAATGAGTTTTACTGTTAACTTCAATTTTTCATGCTCCTCAGTTATTGCTAAAAGGAATATTGTCCAAATGGCAGCAACATCATATAGTCTATTTGCAGGTGCTTAAGGAATAGTTCCGTAGTTGCATATGGAATTTAATTCTAGAAAGCATGCTAGAAAGTCTTACCAATCCTCTTGTCTTTGTCTCCACCCTAGCAGATAGTATTTGAGAGCAACATTTAAGATGTCTCTATGTAACAACTTACAATTCAGCTCATAACTGCAGTTACTACAATTATTCAGCTTTTGTAAGTGGTTGTTAACTAAGATGAATCCATGTCCAAACTTATTGTTTGTTCGTGTGGTTGAGAAAGGAGATAAGTAAAAAATGTCTAGCACAGAAGTTTTATTTAGTCTTCTGCTGATAAAGCTTTCTTTTTGCTCTACTTTTGTAAGATTGATAGGAATGTGTAATGTTATCAGTATATAAATATGCATTCCAGTAGGATGATAAACCATCTTGCTTGTGCTTGGTCTTGTAGTTGTTTCATCATATGTATTTCCCCAATAGTCAGTGTTTGTATTTGCTGTTATCCATTGTAAATGCATCTTTATAATGCATTTTGGAGGTAACACCTTGGGTTCTTTTGCTGGTTTATGCTGAGCAAGGAGGATTGGCAGAGATGGAATGAAGTGTAATTGTGAAGTTTCCCTAAATGAAACCAGAGAATATTCTTTCTGGGTAGATGAAGTCCTGTGTATTCTTTTTCTTCATTCTTCCATCCTTTTTGCTTTCTCTGAGACCAATGTCTGGGTCTGTTTTTTGGTTGGTTGATTTCTTTGTTTTGTTTTGTTTAAATGCAGTTTGTGTTTTA
The DNA here is from genome assembly GCA_013399075.1 of Chloroceryle aenea. Lineage (NCBI taxonomy): Eukaryota > Metazoa > Chordata > Aves > Coraciiformes > Cerylidae > Chloroceryle > Chloroceryle aenea. Next base: position 564,789 of record VWZY01011881.1, on the reverse strand, counting down.
AGTGCCTCTTTCAAGCTGGTTTTGGAAAGCTCTGCATATTATGAAATTTAATCACAGAAGACCTCTGTGCTTAGCAGGGCAAAATCTGTTGGTTGTAAATAACAAAATTATTGGAAGGGTGTTGATGGCTTCTGTATTTTAAACCCAGATTGACAGTGGTCTTCTGCCCAATCAATTTGTCTGTTGTTAAATCTACAGTGAAATGTGGTTATCAGCTGCAAGATTATCATCAGCTGATGCTGCAACTGGGGTTTCTTGCCTTTCCTACTGTTCTCAAAAGGTGTGGTGATGCTGTAGAGTGCTGTTAGGTCATGTAGTGCAGAGACACTGTTTCATAGGAAGGATGAGAATTCCTCCCTGTAATCCATTCACATAATTCTGGGGTTTACTTTTCTAAGTGTTGAAGGAAAGGGGAACAGATCTGAAATCACATTTGTATTTTATCAGGGCAGGCTGAGTGGCAATACAATGAAGAAGAACTCCTTTTGTACCCCTGCCCTGTTGTGTGTGTCTGTGTGTGTTTCTTTTGGTTGGTTGGTTTATTTATTTGTTCCTCTCTTTAGTGGAAGAGCAGTGATCGTTTGCATTGTTCCTGCAGCTGAGATCAGTGTTCTGCTCTACAAAAGTTGAGGCATTTTGAGACTGTTCTTTGGAGGGTGATTAGTCCCTAAGGTCTAGAATTTGATAGTATTCATGGCATGTGGGTTTTGGTCACAAGATCTGTGTTTCTTCTTACGGTTTACTTTTGTAATCTAAATATGTCTAGTATTGTATAAGAGCAGCGTTTTTGGTTAGAATTTTATAATAGACTTAAATTATCATCTAATTATTTATTTGATGTATTTCTTTTCTTGAACTCTTGATTTTTCTGAGACTCTATGCTCTTCGTAACTGTGCTTTTTATGTTTGTACCAACATTTTTTTTCAGCTATTGTAACAAAAATCAAACTATGCAGAGTTATGCAGGTTTTTTTTAAATATTATTGGCTAGTGTTCTTTCACTATAATTTTAAGACTATGAGCTTTTGTTTTGAAAATTGATCTAGTTTTACTTATTGTTTTAATATTAGGAGAGAATATTAGATTGTGGAAGAAACTGTGGTTATGCATGTTATACAGGATAACTGTTATTCTGCAGTTGAGGGTCTCTATCTTTACTTTTAATGGAAAGGTGTTTCTATTCCTGTCTTGGTGCAGATATTCTCCTTCCAGCATACTGAGCTGTTCAGATTGTTGTTATATTTTTCATACATACCGTAACTGTATAATCTTCATAAATTAACTGCTTTTAATAACTGCGGAGAACGGTTGATATGTCAGAAGAAAAATCTTGTCAGAGACATAATATACTTTCTATTTGAGATCTTCTAAGAAAATTGGAACTTACATCAAAGATGAGTTCCTTAAATTGATTTTTGAACTGTTAGGTGCAAGACTTCTCTGATTTTCTTACAATGCTTGTATTTTCATTTCAGTCAAACTCAGCGAAGTCCCCATGTGTTTTACCGACATGACTTAATCAATCAGCTTCAGCACAATCATGCCCTAGTTACTCTGGTTGCAGAAAATCTCTCTGCCTATATGGAAAGCATGAGGCAGTATGCTAAAGGTAAGTTGTAAAATAAAAATTGCCTCATAAATAGAGTGTGTGAATTTTCCTCTTGAAAATTTGAGTTAACAGTTTTTTCATTAAGAGAATTTACTTTTAAATTTATTTGTTTACATTTTTAGCATCTGTGGGATTGATACCCTTTCTGGTGTGTGATTGGGTAAGAAAACCTTAAAATGTAGACATTTTGTTTCATAATTGAAAGTGTGGTCTCTCACAGCAAAATATGTGGAAATGGCAACTCTTGTTTATCTCTGGATTGATAAACATCTTGCCCTACTTAAGCTTAGGGTGGCTGTTTTTGTGGAAAGTCATAATAATAATCTTGAATTTTGGCCTACTTCTACTTTGGAATTTTTGTAGGCTCCTTTGAGAAGTTTCTTCAATTGCCTCTATTTGAAGTCGGTGTTTGGAATTGTCAGGGAGGACTTTAAACTGCAAGGATACCATTTCTTTTTGCCATGAAGCTCCCATTTCTGTTAAGTTGCTTTCTCACTGCATTCTTATCAGCTACACTTGTATCTTAGGCTAAACCCAACCCTTCACTGGTGAATTTTCACTCTTATTCTGGATTAGCTTTATAGCTACTGATGTAGAAAGAGGGAAATGAAGGAGAACGATGGACCAGAAAAGCCCTTGTTGCACTGGACCACAGTACTTTTCATATTGAATTAAGCCAGCAGAAGTGAGAGAAGATGATTTATGGGTGCCCCCTGCCTCCCTGGCCATCTACTTTGCTGACTAGAGCTAAGGACCATTCTACCCTGGCACTCTAACACTAGGCTTTCAGTAGCATTTCAAAAATGTCAGTATATTATGTAGGAATTAAATGTGTATTATTCAGAGAGGACAGGATATTTACACATTGTAAAGCTTATGTGTGTCTTCCAATGCTTGGGTAGTTTGCATAGACAACTTTAATTTTGGAATTATTTTAATTTTGGAGTACTTGATGAAAGATACCCAAAATACATCCTTGAAGACTTGTTTGTATAGTGGTGCTATAAGAAGATGATAGCTTCAGCCAGGTGTAGGTCAATAAGAATGACACTTAAGCTAAATCTGCATACTGCAGCTGTATTTCTCTATTCAGAAATACATGAGAGGAGTTACTCTAATTTATGGTCCTTAATTAATGATAACATTGCACTCATTAATACTAAAGTAATACTAAATGCTTTGTTCTAGTCTCAAGCAATACTGTCATAGGCTTCTTCTCCAGGAAGGTGGAATAGAACAAGTGTTATTCTGTCTAATTTCTGTAAGCTGTTAGAGGGCTTTTTAGCTTTGCTAAAGTGATGCAAAAGAGTGCAATTTCATTTATAACTTTGCATTTTAACAATATGGATAGACTAGAATCTGATTCTGTAACTGTCTTTAATTAGGCTGTGGCCAACTGTGAAATCCTGGGTTTGGCCTCAGGGTCAGGAAGAAAACATAATCAACTACTATATTATAATCCAATATTGTCTTTGAAATTAGCCTACATTTGCTATTCATGTATGAACTGTTTATTCATTGGTTTCAATTATTTTTGAACTCTGAAGCCAGAAGGTAATTTTTGACAATTTTCTTTACCTATCAAATTTTTGATGTTTTTGGCAGAAAAAATTAGGCTAATAGTCTTGCATGAATCTTTTCTTGTTCCCCAAAACACTTCCCATTACCCCACCCCTCCACAACTGTAATGACTCAGTAAAGCAGTAATACAAACATCTTAAGCAAGATAGGAATTAGTGTGCAAAGAGTTTAAATGGAATCTAATTACAAAGCAATTAAATTGTGCTTTCTTGAAACAAAGCTACCGCGTCACAGTACAAAAAAACAGACGAACAACAGTGTGGGGCTTTTTATTAGATGCTTTATTTCATGATTAAGTGTAGCCAGAAAAATATTTCCTAATGTTCCAGATACTGTGTTAGCAGCACTGTAACACACAGTTCTTCTGCAACTTCTCTTTCAGTTTCAGTTTTACATACTAAACGGAGCAGAACATAGAGAACACAGGGGAATAAAAAAGTCCAGTTGCCCACAGATCTTTTTGGCAGTTAATGCCACAATTAGTGTGTAATTTATGATACTATTATTATCATAATATTTGATTAATTTTGAATTTGCCATATTTTTATTTTTCTTGAATGCTTCCATAGAATAGTTGTATTCTGTGATGGAGACAGTGTTCCTATTCTCCTGTTACTAACGTATATTGTTTGCTATCATATTTGTTTTATATATTTGATTTTTCAAGGTTAAAGAAAAGCCTAACCTATGTTTCAGGATTTTTTTCCATGGTCTGTGTAGGACTTACTCTTCTACTGAACTCACCCTTTCCTCCAACTCCGCAAACTCCTCTGTGAGATAAGGCAACTGGTATTTCATTGTGTAGTTCTGAAGGAGGAGGTCACAGTTTCACCTTTTGTCTATTTAATAAAAATCTTTTGAAAATTTTAGAGGGTTGCCAGTTTATCTTCTCTTTTTCTGAAATAAGAAAAAACTCCATTGTGTTAATGAAATGTAATTATTTGTAAAAATTGTGCCACATAATCATCTCTGTGTTTATTGCTATCTACACTTAAACTTTCAACCAGTCACTTCTTTATCTATATCATTCTTCTGTATGTAGGAAGTATTTTTAAGTCTTCAACTGTGTCCTGTCCTTTAGAGTCAGCATATTTTTTTCTGAATATATTGTCTAATAAAATTTTCATATTTGCAGAACATGGTGAATATGATCCTCAAACTGTAAGACCAGGAAGCAGATACAGTCATGTGCAGGAAGTACAGGAGCGACTGAACTTTTTACGGTTAGTTGTAACTTGATCCTTTGTTTAACTTCTGTAAGAATACTTAAAAAAAAAAACAACTCAGCAAAACAACAAACACCAAACCTTGGTATGTCTTTCTTTTGTCTTGCTTTGTTGATGCGTTCTCTTCTTTAAAAACTCAGATGCAAAAATACACTGAATGGTTTGGTTTTATTTCCCAGAGGGCTGCTGTGCATGTATTGGAATACTCAAAGTTTATTAAGATTTTTGTAATGCAAGGCTCTGATTCTGCACTAAGATTTGTATAGGCTTTTTCTGTCTGTGTGCAGAACCCTACTGACTAGAATATAATGCAGATATGAATACAGTTATATACATAGTGGGGTAACTTAGCTGAAAGTTTAAAATATTCTATGTAGGAGTATGCCCATATGTCCTTATTCATTGTACAGCACCAGATCTAAATCCATGATAATAAACCAGCATAGACTTTGTTAGGTTGTCAGCAACTGGACCTTAGAAAGAGGTTGGAATAAACAAATTTATTTGGATGACTTTTGACTGGTGACTGAGTAAAAAACAAAAGGGTCTCTGCTTATTACAGAGCTTCAGTATGTTGATGCTTTTTAGGCAATGTCTCTCTCAGCTTTTTCTTACTTGGTTTTAACCCTTCTTTAGACAAGAAAAATACTTGAACTCTCAGGCTGTCAAGTTCTTAAGTTTTCTAGGGGAGATTTTTTTTTAACATTTAAAATTTTTACCAAGAATTTTTATGAATTTAACTGAAATGTCAAACAGCTGTTTAAGGAAATTATGCAATAGCATATGCACAGCAGGCTTAATTTTTTACTTCTGTATGTTAGAAATTGTAACTGCATTGAATATTAGTTCACTAGTTGTTAATATAAAAGAATTTTTGAAGTCTCATTGCTGTCTATTGTAGAATATGTAGGTAGCAACTTCTGAAAAGCAGTGCCATGACTTAATCCTTGATTTATTTTACATTGGAAAGACTTTGAATCAGAAAAACTGAAAAACTTTTATCATTGTCCTTCCTGAAATGTTCTTAGTATTAGTTCTCAGAATTGAAGTTTTTAATAGTTCTTTAATAATAATTTAATACAAAGGAAAACAATACTTAAATAAAAGGAAGAATCTCTAGTTCACTGACTTCTCTTTCTGGCTCTATTCTGCAGAATTGATACCTTATTTTGTGATTTGCTAAAAATGAGGGCTAAAACATAGTGAATGATTGTAGAAGTAATTTCACCTCTTATGTTGTGACCTGAGTTTTAAACTTTAGTAGTTCACATTAGAAGATGTGCATTTGTTTGTATGTAATATATGAACAAGACTAGATAATTTTTGCGTAAAATATTTTTGTCAAATTTTATTCCTTTTTTGTTTGGACTGTAAGGTCTTGATCCATTCAAACTTACTAAGAAATTATGGGGCTAATTATGAGTGGACTGATGATGTAAATTTTACATATACTTATGATATTTATATGTAACATGCATATTCACCTTTTTGTCTGTACTTTTTACTGAACTGTAATTCTGGATGTCTGTTAGACAGTGTTGTTAATTGTCTCTTTGTTTTGCTCAAGATTTTTATTGAAGGATGGTCAGCTGTGGCTCTGTGCCCCTCAGGCGAAGCAAATATGGAAGTGTTTAGCTGAAAATGCGGTTTATCTTTGTGATCGCGAAGCCTGTTTTAAATGGTATTCCAAACTAATGGGGGATGAACCAGACTTAGACCCTGACATTAATAAGGACTTCTTTGAAAATAATGTGCTTCAGCTGGATCCCTCCCTATTAACAGAAAATGGAATGAAATGTTTTGAACGTTTCTTCAAAGCTGTGAACTGTCGAGAAGGAAAGCTAGTAGCAAAGAGACGAGCCTATATGATGGATGATCTGGAATTAATAGGATTAGACTACCTTTGGAGGGTGAGTTAATGGAGGAAGCATCTGAAAAGTTAACTACTAAGTCTTGCTCGTTCTTCTTTTATTTTTAGGAATGTGTAATTTATTAATTATAGACCAATGTTACAAAAAGCTAATTTTTCACACTAAATGCATTGTTATCAACTCCCCTGTTTTCCTAGCAAGTATGCAAACTGGTTACTTCACAAACTGATGTTTAAGGGAAGGTTATTTGAAATATGAAGTGTATTTGTATATGCACGTGAGGTTAAAAAATTGCCTATGCTGTTGATGAAGAGGGGATCATTCCAGGTGAATTATTGGTAGGTTTCTCTCTCACATGCACATTAGAATTCAACTTTATTTTGTGCACCTTATAATCTAGTTCATGTCAGTCATTCTAGTATGGGTAACAGGAGTGATTCCAGGTTAGACTAAGTGACCTCTAGTCTGATTCTTTCTTGTATATCCTCAACTTACTGCCTAAACAAGGTTATACTTCTTCAATAGGAAGATCATAGCTTTCTGAAGCTTGAAAATCCCTTGGCTAAAAAGAATCAGTATCTAATTTGATAACTTAATTTTTTCACAGTATTTCTAGTTTTCAAGAGCTGCATTAGAACCCCCAGTAATGCACTGTGGCATGGTTATCATGGCTGTGTTTTTTAAAACATGCTATATATAAAGCAGCAGTCTTCAGTAGTTTCGGTTGTGGCTTGCTGAGGGGTTAGGTATTTTGACCATGGTGATGATAGTTAAAACCAGAGTAGATCACAATTTTTTTACAAATAAGTTTTTCCACAGTGTCTCTCTACAAAGTGCCCACATAATGCTAGCATGTTTTAGTTGTGGAAATAACTTGCATCTGCCCTGCTGTCTGGCAGAGTGACAGAACTTCTTTGGAGCTTCAGCCTAATATCCTGCAAGTGTTGTTTATAAGGGCTGCTTTCAGACTTAGTGGGTCATAATCAAAATTTAGATTATCAGGTTAGAAATAGAATTCATTTGCCTGTCTCCCACCCACTCACAAACATTGAAATAGTTTTAAAGTTCTGGTTTTAAATATTTGATCATGTAGATCATTCAAGCATATGAAAAAATGGTTCTCTTGTTCTCTAAAACTAGTGAAAATTGAAATGTAATGTGAAGATGACTGTATAAAAGTACTTCTGTTTATAAAGCATTGGCTTTTTTTTTGCTAATTCTGAACTCCATTCAACTTGTTAAATCTGAATTTTGATTCTTGTATAATTAACTTCAGTGTAAGTAGTATTGATTATATTCTTTAACTGAGCTTTAAGATTTTCACCTCATAAAATAATTAGACACACTATTGTATTACAATAGTTATGGAGTCCTTTTGTTTTATATTTTTATACCAGAAGATGTTCTAATGTGTTGTGTTTTGTTTTGTTTTTTTGTTATTATTGTGCTAGGTTGTGATTCAGGGAAATGATGACATCGCTAACAGAGCAATAGATCTTCTTAAAGAGATCTATACTAATCTTGGTCCAAGGTTACAAGTTAATCAGGTAAAAATACCCAAACAAACAACAAGAAAACTGGTATATAACATAATAGAAAAACGCTGATAAAATTAAATTTGGTGATATCTTTATATTTGAAAGCTTTGAAAACATAGAATGGTTTTTGTCTTTTGGAGAGTATTGTCCTGAGTCCAGCCATGATTCTGGTCCAACACAGTTACAGGTTTTTTTCTGATATTTGCAGACTGAACTGTGATAAATGTTTCATATTAAATTGATCACTGTATTGGCTCATTCTACTAAGAAAACAGTTAATATCATATACTTAGGTAAGCCTTTTGCTGAACTTCCAATTGTGGTACTTACTTCTACTAGTATGTTCACTGGATGGGTCTGTTGAGTGTTCTCACAAGCTGATCTAATCTTGGTTTGTGTCGTGTCCCTTAGAAAGGGTCACAGAGTTTCTATATAATGGTCAAGCTGGGCTCTAGCAAATCATGTATGTCCCTACATTAGTATTTGTTGGGATCTGCATTTCAGTGGACAGAGAGAAGAGATAATGAGTTTCTGAAAGGTCAGAGGAAGTGAACTGTTGGGATTGACCTCCAGACAGTCTCCAAGTGGTAGCTTGCCAGTTATATTTCTTAAACTTCAGTCTTCATAGTTGTCCTCAAAAACATTTACAGTCTCCAGAGTTGCCAGTCTGCTAGATACAGCACAGCTGCTATAGGTGGTGCATTTACAGCCATTCAAGCTATATCTTACTGTAGTGGCAGATGGGTTGGATGCTCCTTTCTTACCAGGCTTACTAAGCATGCATAGATCTGTCCATCTGCACATGGTTAGATCTGACACTTCTAGGAAGTGTTGAATTTGCTTAACATGCATACAAGTATTTTGTGTCAGTGTGCTGGTAACTCCTCTGCTCCTGAGCTGCCTCTGAGAAAAATGGCTACTTGACGGTGGCTTACAGCCATAGCTGTGACTGTTAATGTTTCTGTGCAGACTACTACCTGGAGACACTGCAAACTCTTCATGATGATTCTATAGGTTATATACATCATTCTGGGTCAGGAGTAAAGGGGTATTGGGCTGAAGGAAGAGATTTGCTGCAGCTGCATCTGTGCTGAATGTAGCTCAAAATCCATTTCTGATTTCTGCAGGAAAAGAGTGTATGTGGAATTCACTTATGTGATTGGGGAAGGGTTGTTTGATCTGGTGGTCTGTAAATGTTCTGTGTTCACTCTTAGTGTAAACTAGGTTAACCTATACTAGATTGTCAGATAGAGATTCTTTAACATGAGGAAATGAATAAGAGAAGGTCCAACTATTTTTTTTTACTTCTACCATTGGATTATTCTGCCAAAAATATATTTTTTAATATTTGTATTTAGGTGTAATTGTACCAATTTTTTAATGTAATTAGGTAGTGATTCATGAAGACTTCATTCAGTCCTGTTTTGATCGTCTGAAAGCCTCCTATGATACATTATGTGTATTGGATGGAGATAAAGACAGTATCAATTGTGCAAGACAAGAAGCAATACGAATGGTGAGAGTGTTGACTGTTTTAAGAGAGTATATAAATGAATGTGACAGTGATTACCATGAAGAGAGAACTATTCTACCCATGTCAAGGTATGTGTGAAAATAGACTACTGTGCAAAGTACTAATATCTTTATTATGTTTACATTCTAAAGGGCTTCTGTTCTGGGAATGTACTTCTAGAGTTTCAAAAATCCATTTTCTTTGCTAATATGTGAAACTCTTGATATGTAGTAAAAAAAAAAAAAAGAGAGAGGAAGAAAACATTGAAAAACCACACACAAATACAGGCATATATGAAAGAGAGGGCAGACCTGAGAATAAACTTGCTTCTGATGTTTTGTTCTATAACTAGCACAATGTACCTTGTGACTAGATTGTTTTGGATGTGTTTGTTTCTTTCAGTTCATTTGAAAGCAATACCATTCTGTAATTTAGCTTGGGCAAAGCTTCTTTGGAAGCTACTTTGGAAGTATTTCATAGTCCTGTCATAGAAGAAACTATGGTGTTAATGTTATCTTCACCTTCCAGAGTTGTTTACAGATCTGCTAATCTTACTTTTTAATCTTAAATTCAGAATTATGTTTTAAGTGAAAAATTTTGTGTAAGTTCCATATAAAAAGGGAAGGAAGACAGCAGTACTTAGAAGTATTTTTATTTTCTGTGTACCTTCTCTCTTCCTATATTTGTCTCCAAGTAAAAACTTAGCTTAAATCCTAGCTACTCATTCTTTAACTCTATCTTTAGTACAGAGTAAAATGTAACACTTAAACCCAACGTTGCATAGGTGTTTTCACAAAACAAACATACAAAACACCAAAACCCAACAACTTTATTTCATGAGAGTGGAACACAGAACAGAAACCTGTTCATATGTTCTAGTGTTGGTAGCTGCCTTCTGTCGGAGGCAAGTTTCAGGAATACATAAGGAACTCTGGATTTATGGTGCAGCTACATACTTTTAGACATGGTGGGGGTTTGTTGTCCCCTTATTTTAAATGCCCCAAAACCTAAGAGATTGCTTTTTTTTCATGATGTGTCACTAATTGCAGTACTCCTCAGCATTTTTATCATATGTATTGATTGATTGGTCCTAACAAAGCTCTCTTGTTGATTGTGGGTGCATCTTTTTTATGTGGGCTGCTTATTTGATTAGACTAATTTTTTCACAGGTCTTGTTAGCAAGGAGCTTTCATGAGGAATTTTTGCTCTCTTTTGTTGGATGGGATTAGTTTGTTGGGCTTGTCTGGGCATATCTTTCCTAATGAGTTCCCTGCCATTGTGAGAAGTATGATCACTGCTAACGTGAAAAAATTTCCTTTATTTAATTTGACCTCTTTAAAGTTTTTAAAGCATTCTGATTTTTACAATTGGACTTCCAATATAAAACTTTTAACAGCTTTTGACAGAAGGCATTAACACTTGTTGACCTGATAGTTTTTTTGATCTCGGTGTATTTAAAACTGAGTCATTTTACTGAAAGGACAAAAAAACAGTTGCCAGTCCGATTTGAGCTTTGCTTGCACATTTTGATTAGGAATTGTAAACCAGAGAAAAGATCTAAAATTTCATAAGAGACTTTTAAAAATTCCATCAATGTTCCTAGCCTGACTGGGAAGTGACCATATTTTAACACACCTGTGTTGATTATGGCTTCTTGAAAGTTTCTGTCTCTGTTATGTTTGCATAATTGCTGGAGCTTTCACAAAATCGTAATCTGTAAAGATTTGATGTTGAAATATCTGCCACATAAAATACAACAGGAAAGATAATTTCATGAGGGAAGAAATAACTTTGCCTGGTTTGTTTATTTTCAGAGCTTTCCGTGGCAAACATATCACCCTTGTAGTTCGTTTTCCCAACCAAGGCCGACAGGTGGAAGATCTGGATATTTGGTCTCATACGAACGACACAATTGGCCAAGTTCGGCGTTGTATTCTCAATCGTATTAAAGCCAATAGCGCGCACACGAAAGTAGAACTGTTCATTGGCGGTGAGCTGGTGGACCCTGCTGATGACAGAAAATTAATTGGGCAGTTAAATCTCAAAGATAAAACGGTAAGTGTTGCAGGTTAATTACTTTTGTCAATGCAGATGTCATTTCCCTGTTCTATGTACTTGAAAAATACCATGTGTGTGATCACTTGTTCTTGTCAAATAGTTCCATCCCTCTTGTATTATGCCACTAACATTATATCAGATTCTTATTTAGTAAAGAATATCAATTTTTGCATAGTATTAATAATATGATTGTGTTTTTCAGCTAATTACAGCTAAGCTTACACAGATAAATTCTAATATGCCCTCAAGTCCAGATAGTTCTTCTGACTCTTCAACTGGTTCTCCGGGCAACCATGGCAATCATTACAGTGATGGGCCAAATCCAGAAGTTGAAAGCTGTTTGCCTGGAGTGGTAAGCATATTTTGAAATGAACAGTTTAAAAGTATTTTTTCCTGGTATTTTAACTAATGATTTTTATGGGGATTCTTGTTTGCTTATTTTAAAGATAATGTCACTGCATCCGCGATACATCTCCTTTCTTTGGCAAGTTGCAGACTTGGGCAGTAGCCTAAATATGCCACCTCTGAGAGATGGAGCTCGTGTTCTTATGAAGCTCATGCCACCAGGTAAAATTAAATTTTATTAATTTTCTTTTGCAATATTCTGTATATTTTCTCACTTGTTATATAAAGATAGGGGAGTATTTTCCACTTTCTGGTAACTTAACAATACTGTAATGCCTGACTGTCTCCTGGGATTGTAAACGTATTTCCCAAGCAGTTATAAACTTGTCTGTCATATAAAGTTGCATGTTTTGCAGTCAGTGCTGGGGTTCAGTGCCACAATGCAGTTCAGTGTTGCAGTGGAAAGGTGGAGTAGCATTGTATTTTGAAGGGGTTTGTAGTACTGCTTCTACAGGATCACTTTTGTCTTATCAGAAATAATCACTGCAGAACACTTCATAGTCTGATCTTGTCTGTCATTTATGCTGTTTGCAACTTTTCTGATGCACGCAAAATTTTTTAGATTTATAATTGTAAATAGTACTGCCTTGTTCTGGAGTGGTTTTGTTACGAAATATTTATAAGTTGTGTTTTTATTTCAGATAACACTACCGTTGAGAAACTAAGAGCTATCTGTTTAGATCATGCAAAGCTTGGGGAAAGCAGCCTTAGTCCATCCCTTGATTCTCTGTTCTTTGGTCCATCTGCCTCACAAGTGCTGTATCTAACAGAGGTTTGTGATGCTTTGCGTGTTCTTCAGAAATCTTCAACTCCTTCCTGTAACATTGTGGAAGCCTGAGATCAAATTCTCATTTGAAATTAACATTTTGAAATATTTAACAGTTTACTGGAATAAACTGATGTATGACCAGTGCTGTCAAAGCATTGCTTAAATAGTATTCCAGGATAGTCTTGTGTTCAGTCATCTATATACAGGCTAGTGCATTCTGTTACTTAACTCTCTATTTTGTTTTGCAGGTAGTTTATGCCTTGTTAATGCCTGCCAGTGCACCTCTGGGAGAAGATGCCAGTGACTTCCAATACAACTTTTTAAAAAGCGGTGGTTTGCCTCTTGTATTGAGCATGCTGACTAGAAATAACTTCCTGCCAAATGCAGATATGGAAACTCGAAGGGGTGCCTACCTTAACGCTCTAAAAATAGCCAAATTATTGCTAACAGCAATAGGATATGGCCATGTTCGAGCTGTAGCAGAAGCTTGTCAGCCAGTTGTGGAAGGCACAAGTACAATTTCACCGGTAATATAAAAACTTCTTTGCCACAAATAGCAATGTACTCTGTTATTTCTGTTGTCTGCAGCAACATCTACCTACTCTCCACTGACAGTCTCTTGGAGTGAGTTGTCCGTCAGGAACTCATAATATCAGATAATGTTGTCTGATGTTTCCAAAAATGAAATGAACTTACTGAATAAATCCTGCTCTCTCTGACTGTAGAAAACTTACATAGAGCAAATGGATCTCACGTTTGTGATTTTCAGTTGTTTGTATGGCTGTCAGTACAGGAAACTTTCCATTTTCAAGCACATATGTCCCATAAATGCAAATCCTCATTCTTTTGAGCTGTCGAGTCTGTTGAATGATATGCCTCTAAATGTCTTCTATATCCTATTTATAATTAGAGCATAAACTAGCAGAACTGATGTTGAGTCATGCCAGCCTTTTTTCTACAAAAAAAAATAAGTCCTTGGCTTGCTAGTTTCCTAATTCTGTCCATTGCTTGTACAAAATACTTTCAGAGAACAGCTAGGTACATTGCAGAGTTAAGTCTTGATAGTTAAAAAAAGATTTCTCAGGCTCGGAAAGGGAAAGTGTAACACAGGTGTTCTGAACTGTGATCTCACATAGCTGTAGTTACAGATTTTATGAATGTTTAATATGAGTAGTTAGTTTTTCTACATCTAGGCAATTATGTTTTGGGTATCTGTTTGAAAATGAGGGGGCTTATTTTTCTTGGTGTTTACAGTTTCTGTAAGTTTTTCCCTCTAAGTTCTTACCTACTTCTACCAAACCTTTCCAAGTAACTTTAGATTCTTACACCTTCTTAATTTCTTTTTTTCCATGTAAAAATAAGAAATACTTTCTTCCAGATAAACCAGGCTACACATGACCAGGCAGTGGTGCTACAGAACGCCCTACAAAACATTCCTAATCCAACTTCAGAATGCATGCTAAGAAATGTAGCAATTCGTCTTGCACAACAAATATCTGATGAGGTTAGTGAATTCCTTTCTGTATCAGCTTTTCCTGCATTATCTTCTTAATCCTTAAATTAATTGCTTTATAAGACACAGATTTTCTTTCTAAAATGTCATGAAAAAATTTAGGTAATGTTCATATGGTTCATAAGCTGTTAACTAGTTAAAAGTATTTAATGAATTGTTTCCTTGTGCAATTATGAAATCCAGTGTCTAATAGCTTAAAAAGGCTGAATTAAACTGGGCAAGTTCTGTACAAGTTCTTCAGTGGATTGTAACTATTGCTACGCATAAATTGGAACTTTAGAAACTTGATGTAAAAAATTAAAGAAGCTAATGGGTACATTTTTGTGATACTTTCTTTTTTTGGTCTTTTATTTCTTTGTTTTCTGAGTAGTGTTCTCTTTCTGAGAAGAAATACAGAAAGGGGGGGGTGTGTGTTTTAAATTTTGAGCATGATTTTTAAATGCTGAAAAAGTCTCAAATTGTCAGCAGTGCATCTTTATATCTTGAAAATGCATTAATGATTAAACAAGTTAAAAATTGGTTTGTGGAGCTCTGCGGGGTTAAACAGTGTGCTTTGCAAATATAATAGCCTTACCAGTATGGCACTATGTGGCATGACCAAACCTGATTTGGACTTGGAATTGTGAGTAAAGTAGAAGCTAAACTCTGAACTACTGCAACTTTCTTTTCCATGGTGAATTGGGTTCCCTCAGTTTCCAGTGTGGAAGCAGTAAATACTGTTTTTCTATACTGTATAGAGTCTCCACAAAGCTATCTGCAAAGCATTTCTGAGGTATTTTAATAAAAGTAGTCTTGTATTACCATTTTAATATTCAAAAGTACACTGTTTCTCCTGAACAAAAAGCAGTGTCTAAAGAAAGCACAGTGTACTAGACTGCAAGACAGAACCATCTGCCTTCTGTTACTGGTAGTATTGCATCCATAGGTGATTGTATGTATAAAACCAGCCATTTGAACTCTTATTTAATTAAATTGCTTCCACAGAAGATAGTCTTTTGAGGTGAGGTATGAAGAAAGGTTTATAATTGTCCCTTTTTTTTTTTTGGAAGACTTGTAACAAAGAATTAACTTCTTTTTCATCAGGCATGTCAAGGCAAACAGTCTGAATTTCTTTAACAATTTTGCTGTTAAAGTATTGTCTGTAATTTTCTGAAATTATAAGAATTGCTGAAGATCAAAATTTCAAATGTGTTGTAGTTTACCTTTGAAAGATTTTTTTTTTCTTTTAATCTTTTTATGGTCAAAGACTTCAACTGATTTCACAATTTAAAAAAATAATAAAAAATCTAACGTAGTTTCCATAGCCCAAACAGAAGGCTACAACATGGCAAGAAATCTTTCACATTTTTAATGAGTTTTGATACTTCAGGATTTGAAAACTAAAATTTGTATGACAAACCCTAAAATAAATTCAGCCTTGTATATTACTTAAGAGGCTAGATGCCTTCCAGACACATGCTTGGTGTTTCATTGTGGATTTGTTGTTCTGTTTTGTTTTTTCCCCCCCGATCATGAATGCTTTATCATGGAAGTTAATAGTTTCTGCTAAGTCTTACTCAGAATCAAATAGTTGCTGGTTATCTATCAGAAATGCTCACTTAGCATTCCTGGTGCTTGTAGCATTATGACTGAAGATTCTGTAATACGTGTAATGTACATGTGACTTTCTGTCAAAAACTGAAATATTGCATAAGTGAAGTACAAATGCTTTTCAAGATACATCTTTTTTTTTTCCTGTTTTAGGAAAAAAATCTCTGATAAATTTTAAACTTTCTATAAAACACAATTGTGAGAGTTTAGAATCCATTGTAATGTTATTTGTAGCTGCATTTTAATGTTGCCTTGGTTTATTTACGTTTTTTCAGGCTTCAAAATACATCCCTGATATCTGTGTTATTAGGGCAGTACAAAAAATTGTTTGGGCATCCGGTTGTGGATCAGTTCAGCTGGTTTTCAGCTCAAATGAGGAAATTAGTAAAATCTACGAAAAGGTAAGAATTCCTAACCAACCTCTCTTCTCTAAACCTTTTCCTTTTTGCATACAAAATGGACAGTGTCAGTCAGGACAGGCTTAGCGTGTGATGAGCTTTTAAATAGGTAGCTTAGTGGTTATGTATTTTGAGGTCTAGTATATGTCAGTTGTCGTACCACTGTTCAATTTTCTATTCCAAATTCCTTTTATCAGTAATATTTAATTGTAATATGAATCTGGTGTCAGTTCAAAAATGCATCAGTTCTGTTAGCTGCCATAACGTGCTACAGCCTGGTAAGATTCCGTTATCTAAACAAGGAAAAAGCATTTCTTGCAATACTAATCTTTCTACTTTTCAAACTTAAAAGGTCTATTCTACAGAAATTTGATTTAAAGTATATATGCAGTCTAGAATGAGAGACAAGAGCCAGTTGATCTGAAATTAGCACTGAAGCACTGGTAAAAGGAAGTAATTGTTGATCCTGTATGGCTGCTTTTACTTTTAGTATGTAGAAATCTAAAACACTGTAATGACTTCAAATGGTATCAAAGCTTTGTAAAACTGGACTTCGTGATGAGTTATACAGTGCTATAGCCATTCTCTGACTAAGTACTAACCATTTCTAAAGCTTTAAACTTCAGGTTCTGTGTAGTAAAGAAAAACATTGCAAAACACAAACAAGCCAAAACCAAATACAAGCCAACTAAAAACTACAGCAGTACTAACTGATGTAGCTTTTGCCTACAAGCTTCCTATTTTAACTTCTGGATCATTAAGTTAATGCTTGGAATTCTCCTTTGAGAAGCACAAAACTGGAAGTTCAGGTCATCCCACAGAGTCCTTTGAACCACATCTGAGTGGAGTCCATAAAACACTTGGCACCAATAGTCACTTAATATACAAATTTGTGACTTGTGTTTGTATTTAGTGTATATACCTTGGAGCCAGTTGGGTTTCTTGGGATTCTTTTCTATACCCTCTTTGTCATCTCTTGTTTATTTTCACAGACAAATGCAGGAAATGAACCAGACATGGAAGATGAACAAGTTTGCTGTGAAGCATTGGAGGTGATGACCCTGTGTTTCGCTTTGATTCCGACAGCACTGGATGCACTCAGTAAAGAAAAGGCATGGCAGACATTTATCATTGATTTGCTATTGCACTGTCACAGCAAGTAAGTTCTGGCTGGTGGTTGAGTTTTTTTTAATCATGTGTTATTTATCAATTAAAAAGTAATGTAAAGCCAAAACACAGAGCAGTGACCTTTTTTTTCCTTGCAGTTGTGTTAATCTGTTGTTTAGCAATATAGATCTGTAACTGGATACCTATCTTATAGCAGTAGCTGTATCAATCCCATCTTTCTTGTATTAGTAAGGAGGATATTGTCAAGCCAGATGGATGCCTGATGTGTTACTGATGGCTTTAGAACAACTTAAAATAAAATAATGGCTACTTCTTATTTTTCAGAAAATATGTAAATACTTGCTACATTTGAATATTTAAGTGACTTAGGTATAGAAGAATTTTCCTATACCCCTGGGGTTTTTTGGTTTTGTTTTTTTTTCTCTTGCATTGGAGTGGTGGTACACTTGTGACTAAGTGTTTTACATAGAACTTCACACTGGAGCTGTCCCCTGATGCAGTAGCAGTGTCTTGAAGGAACCTCTGGCAGTGTTGGGGGATGGACAGGGAAAACCAGCAGGAGCTGCCTGGAGCAGTGTGGTTCAGTTGCCCTGAGGTGCTGCCATAGAGTTCAGGAATCTCTTCTTCAAGCTATTCCTGCATATTTCATTAGGCAGTGTCTGCATAGTCCAGCAGCTGTATATATGTGTTTTAGGACTTCTAGGCCATCTAAGATTATGATGTGAAGTATCAGCATGTGTATTTGTAGAAGCAATCAAGGTGGAAAGTTTTTGTATGTTTTTATTAAATGTAGTTACCAGTGCTTAGAACTCAAGAATTAATTTAGTTTTGTAAGATTTCTCCACTGTTGTTTCATTAATACTGTAACTTTTATTTGAGAAATAACAGAGATTAGTGCAGTCTAAGTCTTTCAGTACATTTTAAATGAAGTCAGATTAGGGTGCTCTCAGAGGAATGTGGTCAGACTTCCAGCACCATGTTTTGGGTTTTGTTGTTTTTCTAGATAAAACACATTAAAAAGTCTTAAGTTCAGGAATATTTGCCACATCATTGCTGTCTCTTCACAATGAACTATTTGCACATGTTGGTGAAAATGTGGAGTGTTATTATCAGTATCTCACAAGGCTTATTTGTCCTTTAATGAAAACCTACAGTCTTGATTTACAGATGGGTATATCTGTCATGGCTTTGCCCACCTCTTCCCATGGTTACTCTTCTTGCTGATTAGAGCTTTATTGACTGAATTTGAATCCCAACTACTTCACATTGTTATGCCTTGTGAATAGTTGACTGTTGGTACTTATTTTTCTAAAATATTGGAAGAAACTAAATGTGTTGCTAAGGGAGGGCTTCTCTTTCCACAAGTTTTGTTGGCATGTCAGCCCAAGTCTTAACAGCAGGGGCTGAATTCCCCAGGTATGCTACCTTTTTGCCCTTTAAAAATAAGAATAGCAATAATGGGTGGGTGGGTTTTGTTGGTTTTGTTTGTTTTTGTCAGAAAGGATAAAATTTTTAAGTGCTTCTCCTATGCAAGTGGACTGCTTCTCATGTCCTTATCTCTGCTTTATTTCTTCACTGGACACTGTCATTAGAAGGAGCTAACCATTGAGCTCTTTTGTATGCTTGTAAAACTTCTGATATATATGATAACCTCATGTAGAATGCAACTGTTCTTCACTACACAATAGTTAGAATAGCATAAACATGAGTAGAAATGGAGGACTGCTTTGAAAATTAAGTTGGTGAAGTTGAACTAAGCTAAAAAAAGTTCCTTTTCTGAATTATGTGGAAACAATGTTTGCAGTGCAGAGAAAGTTTAGCAAATACCAGAAAGAATTCTGAATATCCTTCTGTTTTCATCTATTGTTCTCTAATGTCCTATCCTCAGTCAGAAAACAATGTGAGCAAAATATGCATGTGAGAACATGTTTTTTGGGCACTGTAAAAGGCAAGGAAGATGATCAAATTCAGATCTCACAAATAACAGTCTTTCTGGAAAAGATCAGATGGATTGGTGGGTCTTTTTTGTTTCTTTCAGAGACTGAGATTGTATGGAAGCTCTGCACTTTCCTCATAGAATAGCCATGCTATCTATAAATTGAGAAACAGAATGCAAAATGTTTTATACTAAATACTAGAGCAGTTCTTACTCCCCAGGTTAATTGATTTTTACAGCGGTGACCCTTGAATACAAGACTGGCTTAGTCAACAGATAGCTGAACAGTTAGTCCTAAATCATCCTGGAACCTAGAAGTATTCCACTGATGGCTAAAAAGTGTGTGGTAGTCATACATATATGACCCATATAAAGAAAAATTCTTACTGCCTGTGTAAAGCAGTGGCACTTAACAGAAGTCAGCTTCTTCAGTGGGTGTAAGTAAGCAGAAATTGGTATCCTGGAGCTATCAGTAGGAGGGGATTTAAGTTGCCTGCCTTAATGGAGATAAGTGTGAGTTCATGTGGAACTCAGCTCCACACTGTTGTCATGGTGTCTAACATGGCACTAGATGCCTGCATTTAGGCAGCTGCACCTCTCCCATGGTTCCTGAAAAACTCTTCGATTGTTTTAGCCTTGGAAAAATATAATACTTATATTCAAATACTGCATACTCCTTAGGGACATAACACTGTGAAGTATGTTTTCCCTTGGTCACATTTCTGACTTTAGGGAAATACCACATTTTTCTATTTCACTCTGCTTTTAAGTGCATGCATGAACCTGAGGAAAGTCCATGTGATGTATCTTGAGCAGTTCAAGAGATGCATCTTAAAAGAAATTTCTACAAGAAGGCTTAAGAAAACATCAGCTCACTAATCAGGTCCCATGAAATGCCAGTTATTAAGAACAAAACAGAACCCCTACACCCCACAGTTTTCTGCACCTCAGAGCAATGTAGTAGAACTTGCAAAGAGAAGAGTGACATGGGAGATAAAAGCTCTGAAATTATTTCCATCTGAGGAACAGCTGAATAGCTTGGAGCACTTTGTATTGGAGAAGAGATAAATGGTGGGAGGAGAATACCAGGGAGACCTTTAAAATCAGAAGTAGCAAAGGGAGAATAAATAGAGAACAGTGTTTCTTTGTATAAGAGCTTCTTGAGCATAACATTTAAGCAGTGTAAACCTTCAGTTTGGAAATAGTTTGAGGGGCTCTTTCATGAGTTTGTCCAATGAGGGCTATGAAATACTGCTTTTGGTAGTCTTCCTGAACCACAAATTGATAGAAGCTGAGAGAATATTCTGAAGAGCTGTCACTTCATGCTTCCATCTTCTTGTGCATTTTCCTTGGTGTACACTGGAGACAGGGTGCTCAGTTAAGTGCATATCTGCTCTGACCTTATGGCCATTCTTGCATTTCTGTGAAGAACAGTTAACCGAACAGAAAGAACTCTGAAAGAAATGATTTTTTTTTTTGTTTGCTTTCCACAGTGAGCTCATGGGCAGAAAACAAAGATAGTCACACCAAAAAGACATCACAGAATTCAGTTTCTTAATATATTGAGCTGTTTCTAACAGTTTTTATGAGATACAGTACTCAGACAACTTGAAAGAACAGGGTTTGCCATAATTTTTTTTTTTCTTTAAGCTTATCCTTTCCCACTTTATTCCAGTGGTTAGATTTAAGTTCTTAGGTGGACAATTTCTTTTAGTTCTAGCCACTTGAATTTTCAGGGGATCATCTCTTCTCACTTTTTACTAGTGATAGGCTTTGATTGCTTCATAGGTGCTCAGCAAACTGCAGTAGTAGTCCATAACAGCAATAGTACTAGGCCAGTTAAGTTTTGTCCTTCATGCACAACTGGTGGGGGGGGGGGGGTGNNNGGGGTTAGGGAAAAAAAAATTGAGGTTGCAAATTGCTTGTTATGTTAGGCAGTAGTTGCTGTCAGTTGTGAAGGTGTAGTGGTTAAGTGCTGAAAAGTTTCTTTTTCTTTCACCCTTAAATTGTGGAACACATTTTGTAATAGTAATTCATGTGCCTAAAATTTCACTGTAAGGAGAAACAGTACAATGTACAATGGGTAGTAAATAATTAAAGTATTTCAATTTCTTACATCATGTGCAATTTTAGAAAATGGCATTAAGCAGATAAGCACAAATGTAATTGGTTGGGGGGGTTTATGTTCTGTTTGAGTAGGGAGATTGAATTTATTGTTTCTGTTAAATGATTTCCAGAACTGTTCGTCAGATGGCACAGGAGCAATTCTTTTTAATGGCTACAAGGTGTTGCATGGGACAGAGGCCTCTCCTTTTCTTCATTACCCTGCTGTTTACTGTTCTGGGGGTAAGTTTTAGAGGTAAAGGGTTCAGCACAATGTGAATTTCTGTAAAAAGTCCTAAGACAAAATAACTGTAAGGCAAGGCATACTGCTGTTAACAAGGCACTGAAATACAGACTACTTTGGTCCTGTATGCAAGCAGCAGAGTCTATTTCCATTTGAGTTAGGGGAAGGGGGACAACTTTGTGTTTGCTGATAAGAACATGAACGGTAGGCTTTAATATATGCATTTGATCTTCAGTGAATGCTAACCTTGTAGTAAAAATCATTAGCAGATTAGAGAGGTACCTACAAATACTGCCTTATTTTGCCGGGCCTGACAGGGCTTTCAATTCTGCATGCTCGTTGCTCTCTTGAACATTTGATGACTTCACTGTTTCCCATTCAGGTATAGAAACAGGTATAGAAATTGCTACTGAAACAGTCCAGACGTCATTCATGAACAGATAAATACAATTGTAAACTTCTAAAAGTTTAAAAATTACCTTACATTTCTTTCATATTTACTACCAGTTTTAGGGCTATTATGTCAATGTTGCTCTGTAAGTAGAAGTGTGTATGAATTTATGTAATTTGTTTGTTTGTGCACATAGAGTACTGCAAGAGAGAGAGCTAAGCATTCTGGAGACTACTTCACTCTCTTGAGACATCTTCTTAACTATGCTTACAACAGTAATATTAATGTACCCAATGCTGAAGTTCTTCTTAATAATGAAATTGACTGGCTTAAGAGGATTAGGGTAAGTTTTAGGATCCATTTATTTCTGATAATCAGGTTTTTGCTGCTTTGTAAAGTACATAGATGTGTAGATGTGTATCATTCAGACTATCCTAACTTTATCTTAAATGTCAGGATGAAGTAAAAAGAACAGGAGAAACAGGTGTTGAAGAAACTATCTTAGAGGGTCACCTTGGAGTAACGAAAGAGTTGTTAGCATTCCAGACACCTGAGAAGAAATACCATATTGGTTGTGAAAAAGGAGGTGCTAATCTCATTAAAGTAAGTTTAAGTTTTTTGACCCATAGAGGTTTTTTGATGCTTCTTGAGTTTTAGTACAAAATAGGTAAAAAGAAGCTTTGCATCTTGTGGTCTGTAACCATGAAAGGTCCCAATGCAGCTGTTTGACAAGGGCATCTAATTGGAGATGGTGGTTGTTTTGTTGGGTTTGTTTTTTATTTCTTAAACTTTTTTTTCCCCTTACATTGCATGTTTCATTCATAAGAGTACCTAACATTCTCATTCTTTGGAACCTCTGTGTAATGGAGTTACTGTGAATGTGTCAGCTGTTTGGGCAAACATCGTACAAGGATAGTGAGCTAGCTACAGGACTGCTTTTTTTTATTACTCTTGTATTGTCTTTTGTCCATGTTCTTAATTAGTGCTGTTAATGTTTATGGCAGGTTGAACAAATGCATGATAACTGAGTGGATTTTTTAATCAGACTTTTTTTTCTTTGTACTTCTGATACTATACAGCAGGAATAACAAGTTTCTGTGAGGACTAATTGATAGAGCTTTGTAGGTAATACTGGTTTGGCAAAAGAACTTTTTTACCAATGAAGAATAATACAGATTTGTTTTTAACTCTGAGTGGGGGGGTGGCTTTGCAGGGAACTGGTTTACAATGGAGTTATTCTAATCTAAATTTAAAAGCTCATTATGGTCTTGGTCTTAATTTTAAGTCTTGTGTTTTTTGAGTATTCCTCTGGTTTTCAGAAACTCATTTAACTCTGTTATAAAATAGTGTGCCTTTCTGTGGTAACAGGTGATTTCTTTCTCTCTCCCTCTCTCCCCCTCAC
>VWZY01011881.1:520915-541508 GCA_013399075.1 Chloroceryle aenea | reverse complement strand
CCCCCCCCCCCCCCCCCCTTCCCCCCCCCCCTTCCAGGAGTTGATAGATGATTTCATCTTTCCGGCATCCAATGTTTATCTACAGTACATGAGAAATGGAGAATTGCCTGCTGAGCAGGCCATACCAGTCTGTAGTTCACCAGCTACTATTAATGCTGGCTTTGAGCTACTAGTTGCACTAGCAGTTGGATGTGTGCGAAATCTCAAACAGATAGTGGACACCTTGACTGAAATGTATTACATAGGTACAGCAATCACTAGTATGTAATATTTTTACTTATTTTCTACTTTCTAATGTACATATTATGTATAAGTTTTGTTTCTGTTATCAGTTGAACTAGATGCAGATTTGTTTTTTTAGTTTGGGGTTTGTTTGTGACTGCTCTTAATGTTTTGAAAGCAGGTTGTCCAAATCTAGAAAAGTTTGTCAGTGTAGCCTTTATTTGTTCTTCTTTATGCAGTAACTGTAAAGACTTGTATTACATGGTTGCATCCAAGTTCCAGTCCCAGTCATGTACACAGTCTGGTCCTTCCTAGCCTGTTCTCTGGCCTCTCCCCCTTGTCCGTACCAGCTCCCAGGAACCTCATTCTGTCTGTGTCTTCTAATTTTGTTTCATCGTTTCAGTCTCTGCCAGTCCCACAACCTCATCAGCTATCTTTGGCTAGTTTTAGTGCCAGTCTCTTGGTTGTTCACCTAATTTGTCATCATTGTCCACACACAGGCACAGGTCCACTGTCCTGTTTCCCTTTTTAGGTCAGTACTCATTCTGTGCTTGTCATAGTCCTTTCTCAGATGTTTGTTGTCTCAGTTTTGGCCTTGTCTCAGCAGAGCTCTGCACTTGAAGAACTTTCTCCTTCTTGGAGAAAGATTACAGAAATTATCCCTTATCTCTCACAATGGCAGAGCTACTTGTCCAGTTGTTAGTATCAGTGAGTCACTGGAAGTTTTTCAGTCTCTTCATCTTTGCTTCTATCTCAAGTGAACAAATGAAAAAGGCAGCTTTATGCTTTTCTCCCCTGCGTCATCCTGTTCACCTTTTTCTATTGGGACATAGTGTATTTCTTAGCATCTCACTATTAGAAGGATTTCCTGACATACCCTTCCACTCAAATATTTGACAAGCACAGCAGAACACCAGATTTACATAGTATGCCAGACAGAAGAGAGAACGCATGTATGAACTGTGCATGCTGTATGTTTAATATCCCAAGCAGAGCTTGCTTGTAAAAATGCGTGCGCTCTTACTTTATTGTACATCAGAATTTTTTGTGTTAAAAACACAACAGCTTAGGGTAGGAAACTTGGGAACATAAAGGTACTCTGAAGAGAAACGAGACGTCTGAGGGAGAAGACTTGGGAGAAAGGAGGAAAAAAAAAAAACAAACCAAAGAACTATCACAGGGCATATAGGTAGCATAGGCCAAAACTTTCCCATCCTGGCAAGGTAAAGTGAAGCATAAGTGAAATATTGTAGTTTTATAAGCCTGTCATAAATCTATAATCCTTTAAAATTGGTTGTATATTCTACATTTGTTCAGCTGAACAATTCTTCAGCTAAAAAAACTTTCTGGTATTGAGGGAAGACTTTGGTCTGATACCTAAATAGACTGAATTTTTGTCTGGCCACTTTTTTGGTTATGCAATAGAAGAAAATAGTTTAAAGTTACTATTACAGAGAGAGCTATTGTTCATGGAGGTTCTGTTATTTTTAGCAATTAACTTTTGTGGTGGAACATTTGTTTTATTAAATTGCAATGTGATAGAGGCTAATTCAAATCTTGTGCAACTGCCCTTTGTACTGTGTTGATGGTCTATTTCTTTTATAACAAAATACTTCCCTAATCACATTTTGCTATTTTCTTTTAGCTTGTGAAGCACTTACAGAATGGGAATATTTACCACCTGTTGGGCCTCGACCACCAAAGGGATTTGTAGGACTAAAAAATGCTGGTGCCACTTGTTATATGAATTCTGTCATTCAGCAGCTGTACATGATTCCAGCCATCAGGAATGGGATTCTTGCAATTGAAGGCACAGGGAGTGATGTAGATGATGACATGTCTGGGGATGAAAAGCAGGACAGTGAGGTAAATTTAATTAAGTAGAACTTGCTTATCTTTAAAATATAATTATTTTTAGGAAAATTTTGTAACAAATTGAAGTTGCTAATCACTTTGTCTTCAGTGCTAGTAGTGGAAAGCAATAGCATAGTATTTCATACTTGGATAGGTATGCTCAGAGAGGCAGATCAAAAGATTAAAGCAGCAGGGTTTGCAGACTTCCTCCTCATGGATTTCTTCTTGAAAGCACTGTACACCACTTCTGCCTCCAGAACTCTGTTAATGCATACAAAGACATTATTTGTTTCTTCAGATGACAACATGTGACACCTTAGATTGTTAAACAAGGGATACAGCTAACTATGAGCAGCTACATAACAAAGTTAATTGCACCTTTTTTTTTCTGCTCTTCAGAGCAACGTTGACCCACGAGATGATGTGTTTGGTTATCCACATCAGTATGAAGACAAACCAGCACTGAATAAAACAGAAGACAGAAAAGAGTACAATATTGGGGTACTGAGGCATCTCCAAGTAATTTTTGGTCATCTAGCAGCTTCCAGGCTACAATATTATGTACCAAGAGGGTTTTGGAAACAATTTAGGTAAATAGAAAATTTAATATTGATACCTGTTCCATGGACTTCTGAAATGCAACAGAATTAATTATAGTAGAAAAAATGATAGTGATGTTAAGTGTAAATTAGCAGAACTTGTGCATCATTGTATGTTATCCTACCTTCCACCATTCTGTAGAAATCCATTAATTAAGCAGAGTTGACAGCAAGATGGTTATTTTGAATTCTAGCAGTTCTTGACCTTGGTATTGAGACTTTGAATTAAGTATGAAGTTACACACAGAAGTTTCTTTTTATTTACCACTAAGTAAGTGTCGGGGATAAAGTAACAGGTGGTTTTGCTCAGCAAGAGAGAGATATTACTGGCTCGAATAATATTTTTTTTAGAAAATAATTTATTGAAGAACAAAACAAAAAATATTTGACAAGCATGTGCTTTTGTTTTCAGACTTTGGGGTGAACCTGTAAATCTACGTGAACAACATGATGCTTTAGAATTCTTTAACTCCTTGGTGGACAGTTTAGATGAGGCTTTAAAAGCTTTGGGACATCCAGCAATGTTAAGTAAAGTTTTAGGAGGATCCTTTGCTGATCAGAAGATTTGTCAAGGATGCCCACATCGGTAAGTGTTTTAAGATTCTTTCTCACAGAAAAACAGCATAAGTATACTTAGGAAAGAGACTAAAGAGTCAAGCATGGGAGGTTTTGTGGGAGTTTGGTGGAGTTGTTTGATTTTTTTTTAAAGCTAATAAAATTTGCTACCTTATTTTTTCTACAGTCTTAACAATAATTTGTCTTCAAGTACCTTGAAATACTTGATTAGTATTGCTTCTACATAGCAAATTGTATGTGAAGCATCAGGTATTGATCGGGGAAGAAAGAATACAGCTTTTCATGTTATAAGTGAAAAAAACATAGGGACCAAATGCAATGTACAAGATTTCAAGACTTGGCCAACAGCTGTTGCTGTCTTCCATGATGCATAGATAGAGCTGACCCAAGTATGAATCTTTAATTCCAATTAATAAAACTCCATTCATATTCACTGTGTAAGCAGTAATTAAGGAGAACAGTGTAGAAAGTTTATCTTAAGTTTTCATCTGTATTTTTATTTAATTTAATATACAAATACTGAAATTTAGCATCATATAGTATATTGGAGAAACCAAGCCACACGGGAAAAAAAAAGGGAACAAAACAAAAAAAACCCAGCACACAAATCAGACTGAAAATCTGTGGCCCACTATCTTGATAATTATCAGTGGCAAATGCTTAGTGAAGGAATAGAACTAGACATTTTACACTTGTACTTCTTTAGGCTTTCTTCTGTATCCTGTTTGAGGTGGAGGATTAAAATTGCATACAAGATTTAGGATAGCCTAATGATGGACGTGTTAAACAGTTTACTTTTTTTATTACTGTGTTAAATTTTGTATCATTAACAGTTGGCCTTCTTACTGTTCACTGCATCTTTCAAATCATGTGTGATTTTTAAACATCATAGCTCTCTGTGCATTATCACTGCAAATTCTCTTTATTGTGAACGTTGACCGTTTACTGTTATCCTTCCATTAGCAATTAACATATGGGGAAAAACCACTGGTACAAACTGATTTTGTTGTGGTAGTCTTTCAACTTCAGTTGAGCTTATCTGTGAATTAGAAGAACTTATAAGTGGAACATCTTAAGATTCACGAGTTAAAATATGTGACCAGAAGTAAGTTAAAATACTGCAAGATGAAATGAAAGAACTGATTTTATTTTAAATTAAGTGGTAATTAAATGGAAGATACAGATTTGAAGCAGTGTGAGTTACCATTTTATTCTGAATACTGTGTACTATTCTGAAGTGTTACTTGTGTTTTTGGAACTCTGCTGGATTTGCATAGCTGTACTCCTTAATAAAATTGTTACCCTGATTGTAGTTTAGAGAGGAAAAATTATGATAATCTGAACTACTGAATGGGGTGTGATGGATTAAAAGATTAGCCTTTCTAAACTTGTAAATTATTATTATTATTAATTAGAATGAATATTACTGGTTTGGTTGAAGTGTTTCTAAATATTAATTTATTCACTATTCTAAAACCCATTGTATGCTTGGTTGAATATTGGAGAAATAAGCCCTGCAGGGTTATGTTGGAATAGATGCAACTTCTAAAACTTCCTCATCACTCCTTTATCTTTTTAATAAATAAATAAATGTTTCCAAGATGTCTTAGCTGGTTATCTCTCAAGTATTGCTTGTTCATTGCTAGGAATTTGTTTGAAGGTTGTATTAGAATATAGTAAATAAAAGCCAGTCATAAATATGCAAAGTGATTTTATGAAGACAGCTATTCAGTTTTTTTCAGCTAGAAAAAATGAAAAAGCGTTGGTGTTGTTGCTTATTGGAATCTGTTTGTTATTTATAGGTATGGTACAATATTTGTGTTTATCGCATTAATTCCCAAATGTGAAGGGCAGCAATGGAAAAAATACTCTGCTATCCATGCTTCTCTACTAACTGAAGTTAGCCAAGAGTCTGTCACGCTACTTCAGCTGCTTTAAAAACAAGACGTGCTAGAAGATTCAACTTCCATGATCTTTTCAGTGAATTTTGAGTCATCCAAGTTATTTCTATGTTCTTTATAAAGAATAACTATAGCTAGTGCAGACCAAGAAATAAAATGTGCAGATAGTGTAAGATAGGAAGACTGTATTAAAAGAATTCAGTTCTGCTTTTAATGCTTAACTCCTTTTGCTAGAAGTTGACATCTAATGCCAAATAAAACTCTTCTTCAGTAAGATGCTGTATAGCACCTGTAAATCCTAAGTGCTGAACATGTGTCTGTCTTTCACTTACATCTGTCTGTTCCTTGGTAGGTACGAATGTGAGGAATCCTTCACAACTCTGAATGTAGATATAAGAAATCACCAGAACCTTCTTGATTCTTTGGAACAGTATGTCAAAGGAGATTTACTGGAAGGTGCAAATGCATATCATTGTGAAAAATGCAACAAAAAGGTAATGATTCCTTATATTTTGTTTACAGCTAAAATGTTATATGCATACTAAGTTTGGTCTTGGTTCATATTCAAGGGGAAAAAGGTACCCTTTACTGAATTTGGTTGTTGGTAGGAATATATGAATTGAAACTGTAGAGCTGGTAACTACTGTTCATGTCATTTTTTAGGTGGATACAGTGAAACGCTTGTTGATTAAGAAGTTGCCTCCAGTTCTTGCAATCCAGTTGAAACGATTTGATTATGACTGGGAAAGGGAATGTGCAATCAAGTTCAATGATTATTTTGAATTTCCACGAGAGCTGGACATGGAGCCTTACACGGTGGCAGGTGTAGCTAAATTGGAAGGAGATGATGTAAATCCTGAAAATCA
Source organism: Chloroceryle aenea (assembly GCA_013399075.1). Lineage (NCBI taxonomy): Eukaryota > Metazoa > Chordata > Aves > Coraciiformes > Cerylidae > Chloroceryle > Chloroceryle aenea. The sequence continues at coordinate 535,490 of VWZY01011881.1, read as the reverse complement.
GATAATACAAAATGAGCAGTCTGAGAATGAACACTCTGGGAGTACAAAATACAGGCTTGTTGGTGTACTCGTACACAGTGGCCAGGCCAGTGGTGGACATTATTACTCTTACATTATCCAGAGGAACGGTGGAGATGGTGAGAAGAATCGGTGGTATAAATTTGATGATGGAGATGTGACAGAGTGTAAAATGGATGATGATGAAGAAATGAAAAATCAGTGCTTTGGTGGAGAATACATGGGAGAAGTATTTGATCACATGATGAAGCGTATGTCCTACAGACGCCAGAAGAGGTGGTGGAATGCTTATATTCTTTTTTATGAACGTATGGACACAATAGACAAAGACAATGAACTAATAAAATATATTTCAGAACTCTCTATCACCACAAAACCCCATCAGATTAAAATGCCATCTGCTATTGAACGGAGTGTACGGAAGCAGAACGTACAGTTCATGCATAATCGTATGCAGTACAGCCTAGAATATTTCCAGTTCATAAAGAAGTTGCTTACTTGTAATAGTGTCTACTTAAATCCTCCTCCAGGTTAGTATATTAGTGCAATAATTAAGGATTAATTTCTTGTAAGAAGTGTTTTGATTTGTTTTGTCAAGAATTTGTCTAGCCAGTGAAAACTTTGTGCATTCTGCTTTGAGTATTCTGTTTTTTCTGGATTTCTGCAGTTAATCATCTGTTGTTGAGTTGTTCATTAGTGATAACGTGCCAGAATACTTAGCAAAAAGTACTTCAATAAACTATCAACTATTGTTCAGCTTATATATTAAGTCATGTTAAAATACTTAAGTTTTTGGGCTGTTCTATTGTTCTCTTAAAGGTAAGATGCTGAATTTCTAAAAATCAGACTCCAAGTGCCTGTCTTAAACCTTACATTTTCAAATGGCATATTATAGAAGCTAGAGGCTGTTTTGATCAAGTGTCTTGTTAAAATTGGAACACAATGTCAGGCAAACTAGTAATCTGGAGTCAGTTAAATTGTTAAAAGTAAATTGCTTTTACTTTGCCTACATGTGAGTATTTTGATTTTTCTTTAGGCCAAGATCATCTGTTGCCTGAAGCAGAAGAAATAACTATGATTAGTATTCAGCTTGCCGCTAGATTTCTCTTCACCACAGGATTTCATACAAAGAAAATAGTCCGTGGCCCTGCTAGTGATTGGTATCTTGTCTTTAACAACAATTACAGTTTTGGAAGTTTGTTTGTTAGAAGATCCTGGTTACATACATAAGACGAAAAGTGTCCCATTTTCCCCTTCTCCCATATATGTGGTCATGGTGCACATGAAAATGGGGAAAATTTGAACAGAAAATACTGGGGGAAAAAGTGAACCTTAAAATAAGCTGCTGAGCTGAACAGCTTCAAAATTAGTTTTCAAACAAAGCTTAAATCTACCTTTTATCTGTATTTACAAAGAATATAGGAGTAGAATCTACAGTTAGGTCAAACTAATAGTGTATTCTGACATTCAGAATTTGTTCGTGGTCTAAGTAGTTTTTAAACAAAGCTCTTTTCATCTTCTTTTGGCAGGATTTTGCATCTTGTGTTTGTATTCTGCTTCCGAAACATCCATAGTCTTAGTCCCTGTTAGCAGAGTGCTTTATGTCCATTGCTACAGGGCCTCTAATTCAAATCTGTACTACAGCAGACAGTGCAGTCTTATTCAGAACACCAGAGTATTTTTACCTTTAAGCTCAGTTATTCTGTGTTGGAGAGAGGAGTGTGGGTTACTACTGGTAAAACTATGGAGAAAATCCAGTATTCGGGATAACCAGTGGTTTCTCAGCTGCTAGTGAGTAGCTGTGTAATATACAGCAAATAAGTACCTTGACTTTTTTTACGTTGGCACCTTTCAGGGTAGCTAAGTTACTCCTGTTACTTTGAGAGGTCAAAAGGAGTTCAAATATTGCTGCAGTAAGAAGGAGAACAGAGCCACACAAGACCCTCTCTGCAACAGGTGTTTTATTGGGACTTTTTTTTGTGTGTGGATCTGTAAATGAGAATATATAAATTCCTGATGGGTAATTAGTTACCTGCCTTATATACAGTTCAGGAAATCTACCTCACATCCTCTGCTGCTCACTGTCTCCCCCAGTTCCAGTGCAGAGGGAATAATGGCTGCCAATTTAGGACCCACTTTAAGCAGTGGTTTAGGAGTTAGGGAATGTGACCCTGTCTTAGTTCTTACAGATGACTGAAGTGAAATGTTACAGTTAAATCTTTTATGGTTTTCTTTTCTTTTTCAAGAAAAGAAAAGGAAAAGTTCCCTTCCCCCCCTCCCCATTTTTCCCGTTTCCTTTCCTTTCTGAAGTATCCCAGCATCCTGGCTTGTATTAGAAATGATTCTGTGATTCTTTTAAATTTGTGATTGCTAGTAACAGAGTATCACTATAGGAAGTGCAGTTTATCTGACTGTAAGCACTTTGTGAGGAAAGATCTTTGGGGATTGCATTTAATGTGTATTTCCTTCAGCTTCTGTGAAATAATGTATCTGCCAAAATTAATTAATGTATACATTTGGTTATAATATCTTATGTCATCTTCTATTTCAGGTATGATGCACTATGCATCCTTCTTCGTCACAGCAAGAATGTACGCTTTTGGTTTGCACACAATGTTCTTTTTAATGTTTCAAACCGCTTCTCTGAGTACCTTCTGGAATGCCCTAGTGCAGAAGTGAGGGGTGCGTTTGCAAAACTTATAGTATTTATTGCACATTTTTCATTGCAAGATGGACCATGTCCTTCGCCTTTTGCCTCTCCCGGACCTTCCAGTCAGGTATGTAATTTTCTAATGAAATTTTCTAACTTCTGAAACTTATTCTTACTTCTTGATTATAAGCATTTAATGTAAATGCTCACCATTCTTGACAGGAAAGCTGTGTAGCCCATTCTGCACTATGTAACATTTTCTAATTCTTGTTGCTGTCAGAGGGGTTCAGATTTCCCCTTGTTTGTAAATCTCTGTTGAAGACTAAGTAGTGAGAACACTAAGTTGAGTTGTGAGTACGAAATTTGCAGAATAAAAGTAGTGGGTTATAATGAAGCAATCTATAGGGAGGGTAAATCCTTGTTTTTCATTTAGAATTTAAAAAATAAACAAAACCAAACCAAACCAAAACAAAAAAACAACAACCAAGAAAAAAAAGGAAGAGCCCAAACCAATGAAACCACCTAGGAGTTCCCTGAGTTTTCTTCCTCAGTATCCTGCAACATTAAAATTGTAAAAAACTCTAACTTTGCAGGGGAATAGACATTGAATTGCCTAATTTTATACACTCAGAACTCACAAACAGAAAACCAGAAATCTTAATGCAATATTCATCATACCATCAGTTTTATTTGGACTGTATTAAAATTTTAAAAATCAGCCTTTCTGAGCCTTTGCTTTGTCATGCTTTTAAAGTTTATGGCATGATAATTTTTATATGTATTGTTCTACTTAACTACTTGGAAAGTTTTCACTACTGTATCCAGCAAAATAATTTGTATTAAGTTAAAGCTACATAGAGTTTGAAAGTGTTTTGTTTCATGAGGTATCTGAGATGCACCTCTAGAGGTCATTTGGTTGTCTCTCTTGGTCTGTGAAGTTCATAGTGGAACTGCGTGTTCTTTTCTGAGTATTTAAACCTAGCTGCTATTGTAGAAAAAGCCCAATTAAAAGCTTCTATATGTTCATTATTTGTTGGACTTACATGGTATTCAGTGATGGGAGACTTACTCCCTGTATGTCTGTCTGTCTTTGTGAGAGATACAGATGACTAACAAGACTGCTGATATTTTGGAGCTTCTATAAACCCCATACCCTTTAACCAATTCTGTTTTCTGCCTTAGTAGAAGTATAAACTAAATAAAGATTTGATAAATTCAGCTACTAATATTAAGACTTCTTTTTTCTATAGACTTACGATAACTTAAGTTTAAGTGATCACTTACTGAGAGCGGTACTAAATCTTCTAAGAAGGGAAGTATCTGAACATGGGCGCCATTTGCAGCAGTATTTCAATTTGTTTGTGATGTATGCCAATCTAGGTAAGCAAATTACACTTTTACTGTTGACACTGAATTAAACTGGTTTTTATTAATGGTCCAGTTACACAGGTGACATTAGGAGAGTCCAGTTTTTCAGTCTCAGGCAGATTGTTACCATGAAATGTCATGTAAATGGTCTCTAGAGCACCTGTGTTCCTCCTGTTTGGGCCTTTAGTCTTCCTGCCATTTTTGGAAGATTAACCTGAGAAGCTTGGAGCAATAAGACACTGTCCTTCGAGAGAGTGAGGGTAATAAAATGGCAAGAGAGATCATGCATTGTTAGGGATCGTTTGCAGGAAGGTCATGAGACCCAAGAAGCCTGTGGGGCTGTAGCTGGTTTGAGCCTGAAGAAGTTGAGGAACATGAAAGCTCAAAAAAAGAGAAGCATAATTCTTCTTCATGGAAAGGTTAGTACAGGTGGTCATGTCTTATATATTCTAAGTATGGCCTTTCAGTNACTTCAGAAAGTGCTGTTAATTAGAAGTACTGAACTGAAGAAGTAAAATCACTGAACAGAATTAGTCCTGTTTTTACCCAAACCAGGACACAGTATTAATTTCTTCAGTTCACAACTATGAATGCAAAACACTGATTCTGTATCTGTATTCCCTTAAAGACTCTCTGGGAGGCTGAGGAAATAGCTCAATCTGTGTTATGTTCTTAGATGACATTGTTTGCCCCAGTGCATTCACCATAGATACCATACAAAGTAAAAGAATGCAAGAATTGTGAAATTCCACTATAAATTTACCGGGTATTGTAGTTCCTCCAAGATAAACAGGCAAGAAAATCTGGTGGTTTTGCAATATAGGAAGGCTTAAGTGAAGTTCATCTGGGCTTGAGACAGTGATTCTCTTCCTAAAGACTAGGGTCCTAAATTTTACAATAAGGTCAGAGATTGAGGTGGTAGTTAAGGTCCAGCTGTATTTCAGAATAAGAAAAAACTTGGAAATACATGAAAAAAAGTTAGTTATAACCAAATAATACAAGATCAGAAGGGACATACTGAATTTGCTGGTAAGTACCTGTGTAGTATATACAAGGTGAAATATGAAACTAACTGTATGTTTGGGTTTTTTGGTTGGTTGGGTTTTTGGTTGGTTTTGGAGGTTTTCTCATTCTGTTTCTTCTTAAATTGGTTTGTCAATCTTATTTACACTTACTGCATAGTATGCCAAATGTCATAAATTTGTAAATGATCTATCTAGGACATGATGGAAAAATAATGGAATATACAATGGGGAATATTCATCCTATTTTGGGCCTCAGAATAAAGAGATTCATTCTCTGTCCAAAAGATTTTTGAGGCTTTGCTGTTAACACGGGCGATAGTTACTTAAGTACTAATGAGCACTGTTAAGAAGTAATAATATTTTTCAACTGTCCTTCAGTGTGAATTTTCATCTGAATATATTTTCCTTGTGCATCTTTACTGACTTAATTATTTTTTCCCTCATAAGTCCCAGCAACAGAAAAGTTACGAATCATGTAAACAGTAGTTATTTTTCTTCTTAAAAAAAAAAAGTACTGTCAGTCCCAGAAACAAGACTGATTGGTTTATTTATTTATTTATTCCCCCCCTCCCTGTAAAGGTGTAGCAGAGAAGACACAACTTCTGAAACTAAATGTTCCTGCAACCTTCATGCTTGTGGCTCTGGATGAAGGTCCAGGCCCCCCAATTAAATACCAGTATGCCGAACTTGGGAAGTTATACACTGTGGTGTCACAGCTGATCCGTTGCTGCAATGTGTCATCACGGATGCAGTCTTCTATCAATGGTATAGTGAATTTTAAGTTTTCTTTAGATTATCTGAATATATCAGTAAATGTCTGTTGTGCATAGTTAGCATTGTGTGTAAAATTAATTAGCTGGTAAAATGTTTGCCTTTTATGTGTAGCAACTTTTTGTTTAAAGACAGAAGTCTATTTGTTACAAGCAAAGATGGTCTGCACAAGGCAGAAGTCTGTTCTGCATTTTATGCTTTTTGGCTTATTCCTAAAAGACACAGCGGGNNCATGGAAGAGAAGGAGAGCGGGGGGGGGGGGGGGAGGAAAGAGTAGCAAAGTAGTTAGTTGATTACAAAATAGTGAAGATTTTAGACTAGTTGAAGCTCATTTTAAAGAGTCATATAAAGATCTTTTGATTCTGAGTATGCAATAAAATAATACTACTTTCATATTACCAATACAAAAGTAATCTGTAGAGGAAAAACACTATAGCAAGCTCTGAAATAGCTAATACTGCTTATCAGTACAGAGATCTTACATTGTTATGGTTAGCTCTTGAAAATTACTTGGTGCTTGTTCACCATCAGATGAGTCAGCATTGAAATTTATAAAAGCTAAAGAATCATCTAGAAATTGGTCAACCACAGTAGAAATAATTAATATCTCCAGTAGCTGAACAGAGTGCAGTTATTTTTGAGAATGGTGACAGCTTGGGCTGCAGGGACTTTACAGCCTGTGTACGTCGTACACGTTCTACTAAGCATATACTAGAAAACCTAATTGCGAACTTTAGAGAGCCTGTTTCATGGCAAACTCTCCAGCTTGGTGTGTCAGGCTATACAGTCAGTAGGCTAGAATGTGCCTCTGTGTGTAAGATTAATGAACTGAAAAGTTTTACTGTGCTATAATAAGCTTCAGAACCATTTTTATTTGGTTTTGGTTTCCAGTGCATTATTTGAGGCTTACACTGAGAAGTTATTCTACCTATTAAAATAATTGTTTAGTCACTGTATTCATAACATTATACAAAAAAGATTACTTGGTATAAACATCACTCTGACTAGTAATAATGACTGCAACTTGCAGAGTGAAGTTACTTTTTGCTTCAGCCTGTTACACTAGAAGATTTCTCCCTTGGACTTCTGGGCATTTTCAAACAATAATTGAAAACTCTTAAGTTTAGAAACATCAGGAACAAATCAACAGTATTTCCTTGCACAAAATTTTTTCATAGCATGATATTTTTCAATGAAAAGTTGGGTGTTTTCAGTGAGTGTTGGGTGTTTTCTCCATTTGTTGTTTTTTGATGGGTTACACCAAATGATGTGGTGGTGTGTCTGCACAGAATGTACTTCAGTGCCTTTTCATCTGTAATAACTGTTTGTTCTAGGTAACCCCCCACTTGCCAACCCTTATGGAGATCCTAATTTATCTCAACCTATAATGGCACTTCAGCAGAACGTAGCAGACATCTTGTTTGTGAGAACTAGTTACGTGAAGAAAATTATTGAAGATTGCAGCAACTCTGAAGAGACCATCAAGTTGCTTCGTTTCTGCTGTTGGGAGAATCCTCAGTTCTCTTCCACTGTCCTCAGTGAACTCCTTTGGCAGGTAAAAATAAAAAACTAGGGGAAAGATGGGAATATAAATGTGTATGATGCAAGATTCTATGTTTATGTATAGGAATATTGTATTAAATACTGAACAGGTGCTTGATAAATAAATTCTCCTTAAGATGGAATCTCCTGTCAGTATTTACAATCCTAGGTCTATACACCACGTCGGAGTACATTGAGAAGTCCTTTTATGAATTCAGGAAAGCAGTGGACCTTTTATGAGTTGGGAATGCTGTGTTAAGGATGGAAAGACTGAGGTGGTCTTTATGTATTGCAACAGCTCTCCCTAAGTTTCTCTGTCGTTATCCATAGGAGAGCTTCATACATTGCATGTTGGAATCATTTCCTAAGATCTCCCTTGTATTTATTTTGATTATAAGGTTCTTTTTTTACAAGTCTACAGAACATATTTGGCTTTAGACTTGAGAAAGAATCTTTGTGACTGTCTAGTTTTTCCTTTGTCATCTCTGAACTTACTTAAATTTTTCCATTCTGAATAAAATTTTTTTACTTCTGTTAGCTCATCTTTATATTTGCCCATTTTTTTTCACCTTGTAAACTTCACATTTTTCTGTTTGTTTGGCACTTGAAAGAATGATAATAAAAGTCATTCACCAATATTTTGCTAGCCATGTACTTTACATTTTAGGAAGTCCTTTAAGCATACTGTTTATAAGAAGCAATATCCGTGAAAAATACCATTTTGTACTTGGATGTTTCTGAAGGTATTTTACAAGTTGGCTTCTTCAGCATCTTGTGTTTGGGCTTCACATCAGTTGTGTTAGAAACTCATGAGAAAACACTTTATCCTTTCAAAACCTACTATATTAAAAGCAAACAAACAAAACAAAAAGAACCACAGCCCAACAAAACCACAACTGCCCAAAACCACTGGCACAGTAAGCTTAAAAAAAAAAAAAAGGCATTGTATCTTGAAATATGTTATAAATTACAGCAAACTTCACGTGAATGATGTTCTCCTATTACACTGTGTAATCTGAATACTCCAAGGAATATTTTGTTACGTTTGCTGCATTTTTCTTTTTTTAAGGTTGCATATTCATATACATACGAGCTTCGACCTTATCTGGATCTGCTTTTGCAAATCCTATTAATTGAGGATTCCTGGCAAACTCACAGGTTAGTATTTATCTGGTTTTCTATAACTTGAGATGTTTTTTACAGCTTGTTTCCCCAATGGTTCTTCTACTAATCTTTTCAAGATGTTTGTTTTAAATATATATTAAAACAAAATACAGAAATAAAGATATTTTTTTTTTACAGTTTTATATCAAATTTTGAGATAAATCTACAACATTTCACCTTGACTTTCCTTGCTGTTGAGAAATTTTCTAACTAGCAAAGATTTTTCACACACAAGAAAAAGTGCCATTTAAGCTAAGCTCACTGGTGTTTACTGTGAGATGCTTAGATTGTTTCTTAGAAGTATCTCAAGATTCAAGGTCCAACAATAGCCTGGTCTTGCTAAGAAGCATGTCAGTCATATTAGTGATACCAAGACACTCATCAAGAGTGTACTTGGAAGGAAAGCATATTTCACACATAAATATTCTCTGTGATCACATTTCAAGAAAATTTTACTGTTAATATATTAATAACTTATCCAGATTCAAACCTAATTTTTATGTCTACAGAATAAGGCTTTTGGTAGTTGAGATTAAAAAAAATGTAATTATTGCAAATAGTATTTGAAAGCATAGGATTTTTTCAGAAGTTCTATACAGAAGTAGTAGTTGAGGTAACACAAAATAAATGTCATCAACATAGTACCTGTCATTATTTTTAAATGTCACTGTTTCATAATAGTGAATATAGGTAGCATTTGATTTACTAAATCATTTGCAGCCATGTCTTGTGACATTTAAAATACTTTGAGTTAAGAGCACACTTGCCCTCCAAAACAGGAAGACTTGAGTTGGAGGGATTTCTTCGTTTTCTTCATAGGAATTGCAGCTTAGGTAAAGGATGACAATACCCTTTATACGTAGTTTTTTTAGGTTTGCATGTATGCCTATATGTAAGTTTGTGTTTTCTTCCTGATAAACAAATACTTCCATAAGATATCTTTATTTCGAATCTACTAAAGTATTCCCAGCCTCCAGTGTTCTGTGGATTTAAAGTATTATGTTTTAGGGTGGAAATGCAGGTGAGAAATCACGGACGTGCTTGTTTGGAACAGTGCTGTGTTTGAAGTAATAGGGTATGAAGGAGGTTGACTGTTTTCATTGCCATCACTATCCTTGGAGATGTACATCTCTTCACATTCCAAATTAGAGTCTCAGGAATAGCAGCATTCGCTGGAGTTGTGTTAGGCTTCAGCAGAGTGCTATTAAGTGGCCAGTTGCAGTCATCCTTTGATTTCTTTTTGCAACTTCTGACAGGGCTTAAAGTACCAGTCTCTGTCGTGTTCTTGGTTTTGCTGAGATAATCATAGAGTTTTAATGACCTTTATCTTCCCTTCAAAAAAGGAAAAAAAGAAAAAATCCCACCCAAGCTGCCAAATAGTATAACTGTCCATAGTAAATGGTAGTATCTTCTAACTTTTAGAAAGGGAACATCATCTGATCTTAGTGTGTGCTCCTTGTATTTTTGTTGATATATTAACAAAACAATATATTAAGCTGTCTGCTGCTCTTCTTTGACATCAAACCCAATCTCATAAATTTCTCTTGATCTGACTAGTTCAAGTGACAAGTTTGGGATAATAGTGTTCCAAGCACCATTAAGGCAGCTGAAGTAAAGCTCATCATCACTTTACAGAGAGAGCCTTGGTTGCCAGCTGCCAGGAGTCTGATTTGCTGATTGTTGCCATGACTGTAAGGAAAGAGGGCAGTTGTTTTTCCTACCCTGAGTTTAGCTCTTTAAGATGTCGGTGTAGGTTTTGTGCCCTCCTCTGATTTATATATTTATTATTTTTTCAAAGCTGACAGTCTGTCATTTCTCAGTTCTTGCAGTTTCATGGTGCCAATTAATTCCTCTATCCCTTCTTTGAGAGCAGAAGCCACAGAAAGTGGGCTTAGTTCCAGGGAATACCCAGGTCCCTTATCCTCATGCACAAATATGTACCATTTATTCCTCTTCAGAGGAACTGCATCTAAATAGAGTGTCTTTGAGAAGTGTTATTGTAATGCAAGTAACCATTCTATTCCAATTCTGTAACAACCTAGTGGGTTAATAGGTCTATTTTATAAATGGAGTTGATTTAAAAAATACATAATAAAACAAGTTAAAGTTGAGTGCTGTGATTAGAATTAAACATACATGTTTTATGTATCTCATTCAGAGAATTTACATATTGTGAAACATGCTAAAATTGTTACATACTTGATATGTCAGGTTAGTTTTCTAATTTAAGAAAAAAACCCTCCTTGCTAAAACCAGAAGTCAGAATGTGAGCTATCCTATTTATAATTGCATTGTAAGTGAAGCTTTAATTCAAATACTAAAACTCTTTAACACTTGAAGTTCTGGTTTTGTTGGTTATTTTTTTGTCATATTTTTTTTTTGTTTTTGTAGGATTCACAATGCACTTAAGGGAATCCCAGATGACAGGGATGGACTATTTGATACCATTCAGCGCTCGAAGAATCACTATCAGAAAAGAGCTTATCAGTGTATAAAGTGCATGGTAGCTCTCTTCAGCAACTGTCCTGTAGCCTACCAGATCCTTCAGGTGATACCTTTCATTCTGTTTCTTATTTCTGCTTTTCCAGTTCTGTGGGTAAAAAAATAATCACACACACACAAAATAATAATAATAATTAAAAAAAAAAAACCAAACCCACCATTATTCAGTTTTCATCATTTTGATGAAATTACAGCTCCCAAGTACATCTCATTCAAAACTTTATGTATCAGAATTTCATTATATGGGATTGAGAGCAATTTGGTTAAACTTGCAGTCATGACTCTGTGATGCAGCTGAAAGCCTGCAAACTTCATTTTAGACTTGAAGTTTGTGCAAAATAAGGATATTTCATGGAATCTTTTAACAACAGCATGTGTGTTGGTGGTCTGCTGTCCTTTGATAGCTGGTGTATTGGAAGGGAAAAATATTTCTATTTTGAAAAACAGAAAATCATTCTTAATTTTTCATTTTCCACCGGCAGAGCAATGGCGATCTGAAGAGAAAATGGACCTGGGCAGTAGAGTGGCTTGGAGATGAGCTGGAGCGTAGACCATACACTGGCAATCCCCAGTACACCTACAATAACTGGTCTCCACCAATACAAAGCAATGAGACATCAAATGGCTACTTCCTCGAGAGGTCGCACAGTGCTAGAATGACTCTTGCAAAAGCTTGCGAACTCTGCCCAGAGGAGGTAAAGAATTCATTTGACTTCTGATAAAAAAATTGAGTAAAGTGCTTCTGTAGAACAATAAACCTTGGCAGCAGTCTCTGATCATTAGAGGTAACACATTTTGTAAGTATTTTATAAACACAGATTTCTGGTTTTGCTGGTTTCAGTTATCTACTCCTGTGCATTTTCCCACTTGTGTTACTGTTTCTGTAGACTTACATTACGTAACTAATTAGCAGTATAGAATTGGAATTGACCATTTAGCACAGATTATGAATGGGCCTGTTTTCCCAATAATATGTTGATAGTGGGAATTTTTAGGTGCTACAGGACAAGCTATGGGTGACACAGTGGCCTGGTATTTTTCTCCAAGCATCTCTGAAACAGTCACGTGAGTGTAGGATTGGTTCTGGATAGAATAATCATAATATGTTCTACCTAAGTAAACTGAAGTTTTTTCAAACTTTAGGAACCAGATGATCCTGATGCTCCAGATGAACATGAGTCTTCTCCACCTGAAGATGCCCCACTGTATCCCCATTCACCTGGTTCCCAGTATCAACAGGTAAAAGCTCAGAGTTGAAGCATTTATTCAGAGTTCTAGGTTAGCTTTTTTTAGCATTTATGGTAACTTAAATTATAGGTGTTATAAGCCAGAAGCATGTTATTGTCAGATATCACACTTGGTGGAATAAAGAAACACCTCCATTTTGCAAGGAACAGTTTCACCATCAAGAGTTTCAGGTGAGAATGTTACTGTTACCAGATCAGGGATTAGTCATCCATAGTAAGAGCAGGGGACAGATGTCAGTCTACTGCATACTGAATTTGATTCTGTCATATTTGTTGACAATGATAATATTATGTGAGTTGCTTTTTTGGTTTTGAATGCAGAATCAAACCTCAGAGCCTGAATTTCATTTGGAAGGCTTTCACAAACATGCATATGGCTTTGTTACGTATAACTTGTGCTATGAAACTGATCTCTAAATCTTAAGTACATAAAATAATCTAGATCTACTTTTATGTTAAATGGCTGCTTTGTTAATATCCTCCAGTGGAAAGCCAGATCTGAAAGAAATCCTAACCAGTTTTTTATCGAACTGATGAAATCAGTAGATTTCCCCATTTAGTTGCCATTTTTTTGTTCCAATTCATTTTATATATGCCAAATCTGCTAATTTAATTTCCTTTCCTGCCCAAACCCATTTTCCCTCCATCTCGCTTTCCTTACTTGGTGTTCTCAGCAGAGCAGTTGGTAAGTCATGAAGATTTTCCCACTCCTTTCTGAGCCTACTGAGTTCAGACACATACCATAACCTCACCATTACCCGTGTGATGTGTTCACTTTCTTGCAAGAGATGGCATTTCTCACTAACACACAATCCTCATATTCCTAATTTCTCCACAGTTGGTTAAACTCTGCAAAACAGTAGATAAATAGGATGTTTTCATTGCCAGACATGGATATGACTACTAAAACTGAGGCAGAGTATCTGCAGAAAACTACTGGTCTAGATTTCATTCAGTTCTGTAACATTAAAATTTTGCCTCTTAAAAAAATTGTATGCTGCATTTATACTGGTATGCTTTTTGACATTGTCTTAGAAAAAAAATAATCAAACCAGCTGAATCTGTGCACTGTTCAGTGTCCACAGCACATAGGCAGCCTCTTTTGTCTCCTTTTTTTCCCTTTCTTGCCACTTTTGCTTTGCATGTAACTATGTTATTCAGTAGTTTGCCATTTTAACTAATCCTTTTATCTCCACAAGTTGAAAATTTGTATAGCTTCTGTATAAATTAAAAAGGTAAGTGAAGGAAAGATGTGATTCAGAGGAATGAAGAAACTGATGCGTGTTCATATAGATAATAGTACACAAGTAGCTCAGTGTGCTCGAGGATACTTATCAGTAGTCCGACTGTAAAGGGGAAAAGCAAGTAACTAGTCAAGAAGCAAGTGAAATGTCCCTTTAACATGCTTATGCTTTCTTGCAGAATAACCATGTGCATGGACAGCCCTATACAGGCCCGGCAGCACACCATATGAACAACCCTCAGCGACCTGGCCAACGAGCACAAGAAAATTACGAGGGCAGCGAAGAAGTTTCCCCGCCTCAGACAAAAGATTAGTGAAATGCACATAATCGATTAACTGGCTCCATCAAGACTGTGCACCCAGGCCTTACAGTCCAACCTTTCTCTGTGTCTGGCTAATATTTAAAACTAGAAAAACTATTCCTAATCAACATGGAGTGGAGAGTCTATTCACTGTCTTATCTGCAGAAAATTGCTGTCAATATATAACCCGCCTGCAGTGGAAAGTGTATAGTGTTTTGTAATAAATGGCCTGATGCTAATGTGTAAATGGCAAAGGTGTATATAGTATATTAATGTTTGACTGTTAATTCTTGAGCAAGAAACATTTTTTTTTTGTCTTGATGAGACTCACAAATCTACAAAAAAAAAAAAAAAAAAAAAAAAAAAAAAAAAGAAAAGAAAAACAAACAAAAAATAATTTCTTGATATATCTGCTGCGCTCTGCAACCAGTGTTGCCTGCCTCATGGCAGTCGGATCAACTCCTTTACGAAAAAGCCTATCCATGTCAACCACAAAAATAGTTTCATGTTAATTCTTTGCCACTGGAGTCAATTTTACTATGAGCAACGTAATGGCTGGTAACCTTTTAATTATTTGGTTGATGTGGAAAATTGGTGATGTAACATTGTTTCTAGATCTTTTTTCATTGCCTTTTTCATTCTGGTATTAGGTTAATCACTTTGAAGCTATAGTTATGCTGTAACATTTAGCATGGCTTCACACCAAGTTAGTGTAGCCAATGGGGGGGGGGGAAGAAATATTA
>VWZY01011881.1:510425-520903 GCA_013399075.1 Chloroceryle aenea | reverse complement strand
AAAAGTGACATCAGTTGTCCCAATGTGACAACTGTATTGCTCAGAACTTTTTCTTCTTACACCTAGACTATAAAATGGGGAGGGAAAATGTGACAAACAAGTGGTTTTCAGTTTCACATATGTTCCTCACATCTGATGTTTGGCAGTTCTGTCTCTGGGTGGGATAAAGAACACTTAGTTTTCAGTAATAGGAATTTAAAAGATTTAAAACAAATATGCAAAAATTTGCTATGCCAGGATGCCTGGAGCATAATAGACTGTATTTGGTGTGCTTGTTTTGTTTCTTTGGTAGAGCTTATTAGATAAACTTCTAACACTTTCCTTCTACTGCATCCCAGTGAAGTGGAAGTCAACAAAATCACACAGTACTTGTGAGTGCCACTGCACCAAGTTAACTTGCTGGTTTTCTGCTCGTTCACAGTTCTACTTGAAAGCGAGAATTGTCTTAGCTCTTTATCCATTATACAGGAAATCTTAACATTAGAAGCAGGGTTTAATGATAAAGAAACTACTGGTTAGTCAAATACAATTCTGAGGTATCTCTATTCCAGAATAAACATTTGTTTAAAGACTTCAAGAAACGCATCAGTAAATACTGTATTTAAATGAAAATTGGTAACTTGAATGTGTGTAATTTTTTTGGAACCTGTCTAAAAACCAAATACCCCTGCAAAACAGATACAGCCCACCCTATACTATTTAAATATTTTGCTGTTTTATTTTATAGAAATTATTTTGCTGAATTCACAAATAGAATTTGATTTAAGAAGAATGTTTTGTCCTGTGGTGTGTGTTGTTTTTTGAGTTTTTGGTTTTTGTTTTTTTTTTATGGACTGCACAGAAAGGTGGATTCTGTGCAGTGGCTCTATGCTGAATTCTGGAACAACAGTCACATTGAGATTCTGTGCACAAAAAAAATAATAATTTGGCCCTTAAGAATAAAATAATCAGGACAATTACACTGTAGAAGTTTCTTAATGTGATTTATCTTGTACTTTTTGTATGTTTTTATATATACATATATATATTTAATGAGCACAAGCTTGATGGTGTTTTTTACAAATGAGTTGATAGAAATGAAGCTGCTTATTAGATTATAGGTCTGTAGTTTTGAAGTGAACAAAGGAAAATTCAGTCACAAGTGCATTCTTATGCATTTAGTATAATAAGCAAGAGACATAGAAGATTTTTGAACGTGCTGTGTAGCATTGATCACTTTTATGCTTCCATGTTTTCCCTAGTGCTCAATTCAGATTTTTCATAGTTTTTTAGTAATACCATTTTACCTGGACTTAGTAAATTTGCATAGAGTTCCCATTTATGTTTGGGAATACTCAAATTCTACCCTGAGTACTCAAGCTGAAGTAGTCCATATTTATTTGGACCAGTTAAACAAGCTATCTCAGAGGCAATTATTATGTATTTTTTACTCTATAGGTAAAATGTATAATGTGCTAGTTCAGCCTTGCCAACTGTATTTGCTTTTGATAGTGCAATGATTGTAGAGACACGTCAAACCTATGACACTTGAAGGCTGTGACTCTCTTACACACACTCCTGTCCCGGCTGCACTGGCCGTTGTTTTTCAGGCGGCAGATTGAGAATGTTGTGCATCTCTGTGAGTTTGAAGGATAGCCTGTATTGTTTGTTGCAGCTGCTGCTTTTAAATGGATAGCTACAGGAAAAGGTGCGATGTTTTTTTTCACTCTGGGCAAAACAGTTCTGAATTGTACTTAACAGATGTTGTACGAGCAAAAAGGTTCATACCCGTGTTACTGTCACAGCATCTTGGCAGTGGTCATTTTCAGGCAATACACAGTACCTCATTCTTGATGGCACACTTTACAATAGTAGTCCTTAAAGTGCCTGAAGATTTAATTCCCCCAGCACTAATTCCAGTCCTGTTTTCTGTCCACAACAGTTACTAGGGAATCTCTGGTCTTCCATTAAAATGAGCCAATAAATAGTAAAGCAATTACATTCCTGACGATGTAACATCAAACACATAGAAACTGAAAATTCATAGATGATGTTACATGGTGGTTGATGTGTAGTTTGACCTAGGGGGAAATCCATGACTGTACTACGCAGAATTTCTCCCTCTTGCACATTTGGATTGTACAGCGTATAGATAAAAGAAATTCACTTACTGTTTTTGTACCAGTAAATGTACTATGTTTTGGTCTCAAAGTTGGTCACCAACATCTGTGTTACCCACTGTTGACAGATTGCACGGGGTTTAGTCAGAGCTTATTTGCTGTGCAGTACCTGATTTTGTGGTGATGCACAAGCAGAAAAGCTTGACTTGGAATTTTTTAGATTCTTTTCCCTGCTAACTACCAGCTCTGAAAATTGAAGTTCTCTATTTTTAAAGCTACTGTATGTTGCTGAAATTGAGCCAGAAAGAAATGAAATTCCACAGTGACATTTCATTTATTTTTTTCAGAGTGAAAATTTACTTTAGATGCCATGAGAAAATTTTGTTACAGTAATTGCTATTATGCCTTCTCAGCCACTTTGTTGTGCCTAGCTTGTGTATTTTAGCATATGTGTCATGAAAAAGCATTTGTGGTTCCAAAATTTTCTATGTTTCCTAAATTCCAGGAGAGAATGAGATTAGCCATTCTGCCAAAGCTAAAATGGACAAAAATTGGCTGCTGTAGCAATTTACTTCATTTTTGGTTTCAATAAATTTTTTCTACCTCGGAGTCTTTTGCCAGAGTTGAGTAGGGTGATAAACTTAAGGCAAAGTGGCTCAGTGTTTTTGTTGGGGTGATGTTTCAGTTACTAGGCATTGCAGCGAGGCTTTCAGTGCAATGAATTTAACTTCCAACAAAAGTTAAAGACTACCTATACAAATCAGGAAGTTTGCAGAGTAACCAATTAAGTGTTTAAATATCTTAGTTAAACCTTGTTAGTTCACACTTGAAAAAAGCAAACTCATCCCTGTAGGTGAAAGACACACACCTTAGTTTTTGGGAAGGTGGGATGCTGATGCTGACCTTGCCTTTCTTAAGGCAGGTGTGGGAGTTTCCCTGTTTGTGGCCCTGCTCCAGCACGGTGTCATCAGGATAACAGTAATTTTGTCTCCCTGTCTTCTTAGCTCCTGTGCTCTTCGTTATGTTCATGATACCACTTTTCGCACAGGCATGAGGTCTTGGGAATAAAGTCTAAACCTGCCTTCTGTCTAGAGCAAGACAAAAGCAGCTTTCTGTGGGACAAGTAGGAACCATCTTAGAAAAATACTGCATGCTGCACAGGGTTGCTGCTATAGTTGGAAAGCAAGGTGGAATAAACCCAGCTACCTACTTGTGCGTGATTTCTGTTCCTCTTGCAAGTGGTCTCATGGGGGGAAATGATAGCAAACAGGTCTTCAAAGCTCAGTGCATTTTCTTCCTGGCTTGCAGTTACAACCAGTCCACACTAGTGCAGTAAAGATTGCTGTGCAGCAGCTGCACAAGCTACACACCTTATATATGTCCTCTGTACTGCTCCAGGGTGTTCATTATACCTTCCTGCTATTGGTATTTAGGGATTGTCACCTGAATACATCAGTTTACACCGATACTTGATCTCCATTACAGACTAGATAGCTCTACTGCACTAGAAGAGTTTTAACTCGGTATGGGCACTACGTGACTTCTTAAGGTTTGTACTGTAAATGCCCTTTTATTTCTAAGGTACAAAAATTTCCCTCGTACTACCTGTTTTATAATGTTAAATAGCCATTCTTTTGTCATTTTTCACAAGAGCAAGTGTTCAGTCCTGCCCTTGTAGTGTCTGTTAGAGTAGGCTGTCCACAGGTAGTGTGCTGTCATAGATTCCCGCACTTAAATTCAGAGATCTTCTTCCTGTAATCCATTTTTCCAGTGTAAGCTTTGGCATATCCATGGATTTCAATGGCATTTGCACAAGTCCTGCCCATTTCAGCACCCTAGGACTTGAAGCTGGTGACGTGTGGCAAGGATCAAGCCAGTTAAGTCAGCAGGTGGCTCAGAAGACAGCTGTCTGATTTGCTTTATTTACACTTATTTGCAGACAATGAACTCGAAACAAGCACAGAGAACTAGTTTTTGAAGAACACTCCAGAGTAAGGGCTAACTTTTTGTCAGATTTTAAATACCCAAATCTATTTTTTAGCTTTAGAATTCCTTTAAGATACTTTTTGATAATAGAACTGACCTACAGGCTCTTTCCATAGAAGAATTTGATATAGCCTTAATTATATCAGCACAAGTCTGAAGTGACAGCATCATTCTCCAGCGATCAAAGTAATGTGCAAATGTCTTCTTGTTTTTATTGATGAGCTAACTGTGAATAATAGAAGGGGAAAAAGTAAATGGGTTCTGTGATTTCATCCAGTATCTAACCATAGAAGAACATCCAATGCAGGAAGATGAGATCATTCTCTTTTCTGTGTCTATACTATTTAAAATGTCTGGTAATGTTCATTTGTGTTCTTAATTTACAGTTGCTCTTCAATGACTTGCTTTATATTGCCCTGAGCTGTGTCAGCTGCACAGCTTGCAGCTTCCTGATGCATTTGTGGTCACTTCCCCTTTAGTCCTTAGCAGAGTAAAACCTTTAGATGTTTGTTTTTCCCATATAAGCCACTTCCCTAATCCACATGGCCATTTGCATAGTGCTGTTTCTGTTTTCATGCAGTGACCAGGACTGGATGAATGCTTTCAAAGTGTGGTTTCACCTGAGCCATTAAGTGAGCAGTTACATTCCTTTTCTGTAATGGTACCCCTGTGGATGCAGCTTTTAAAGTTATTAGCCTTTTTTGTGGCTTTATTTATTAAAATGCTGCTCAGTTCTTGTCCATCATTTCTCATGGTTCTTACCAAGTTTCTCATACTGGATTGCCAGGATCATTTTCTATTGAATATTTTTGTATTTTCTTGGAATCAAATCACTTGCCATAACAGGGTTTACCTCCTTTTTTACCTGCATGTGCTGTTAGCTCCTACAAAAGAACCGTGGTTGCCAGGCAGCCCAACTTTCCAACTCAGAGCCTTTTACAGTGGAGTAGCAGCAGCCACAGCCTTCACCAGGTGGGCTTTGTCATCCCTTCGCCCTTCTCAGAATTTGTGGGGGATGTGAAAGCTTCATGCTACTGGTGGCAGTCTTAATTCAAAGAGCTTGTAGTTTACAGGATTTTGTTTGGGATTTCTTGGGGATTTTTTTTTTTTTTTTGCTTCATTTTCTATCTTGGACAGTTAGTTTCTACAGGTGAATAAAAATGGTAGGTCTTGCTTGTGAAAAGAAGGGTGATTGAAAAGTTGGCTGCTTCTTAGTATACTTGATTGTATTTAAATCAGGTAAGTGCTTTAGAGTCAGTCTTCTGGAAGCAAGTTCAGAAGCTTAGAAGCATGAAGATGAGGTCTTCAAGATGTAATGATACTCACAAATTCTATCTGCCTGTCCTGCTGCAAGATTAAGAACAGGTGAGATAGCAGAAATGAAAACACTCCCCTGAAGGGAGAGAGGCCATGCTATGGGAAATCCCTTGGGACCTGGGAACAATGAGTGTGCTTTGCCTGGGCTCAGACACCACTGGTAGCAGCTGCATATCAGCCCTCCTGGTGTGAACTCTTCTCAACTACAGGCTTACCCAAGCATGGAAGGATTGATTTCTAGCAGGGTGCCAGTTAAGCAGCATATAAAGCATTTGCTATTATTTTTCTAAGATCTGTACCCAGTTGAATCCCCATAGCAAATAAAAGACAGGGAGTGGGCTGAGTGAGAGGCTTCACGAGCTTGTTCTCTTAATACTTTCTACCTCTTGATGTTCATTGCAGAGCTGCTGCAGGCTGATAGGCCAAGTGGCTTTAGGAGCGTGGCAGTTTCTTCTGGGTCAGGCCAGTGCGGGTGCAGAGATACCCAGTGAGGCTGTCTGCTGGGCAGACACGACAGCAGTTCCTGCCTCCCCTTAGGGCTGTGTGAAATCATTCAAAATGCGACTCCTCAGAGTAGGTGTGTGTGTTTGCATCAAAGCAAAGAAACGCATTTTTCAGGTGGCACGACATGGACTCACAAACACTTCTACTTGGTCTCTTATGCTACCTCCTTATCCATGTGAAGTAGCATAAAATCTTTTTACAACTAATAACTGCTCAAATAATGCAGCCGCAGGGAGCTATATTGGTTTCTAGCAATGCTGATATGGTGAGAGTTTAGAAAGGGAGTGATGTCAGAATGTGTAAAGTCAATATTCTGGAAAGACTATTATCTAGAAATAAATGTTTCTGATCGCTACCATGGTTGTGTGTAAGACTGAAATGCTGAAAGAGAACTGTGTAACCCTCCCACTCCAAGTCTGAGAGAGACCTTCATTGGCTCTCTGAATCTTCTGCAACGTGAACCAAAAAATTGCTGTGGGAATGTAGACTTACCATATAGCTGTGGAAGAATACTTCAGTTGTGTCACTTCTCTTGATCTTCAGAGCAGTCAACATGATTTTGATGTAGGTTTTAGATTATGTATATATAAATATCATTGAAGTACCAACAGCAAACGATAAATAAAATGTGGACTTAACTGAAGAATGGGCTAGTGGAGGACTCTTGTGTTGAATTTATTAAAATATAACAAAGTTGGTGATTGAAGACTTACTATGATGAAGACACAGAAATAAAACTGGGGCATTCTCAATTTGGGAAAGTAGGCAGGTTCACTGTTGCCTTTGAATCTATGATAGCATGTAAGAATTAACCTGATTGCACCACAGTCACTGGAGAAGAGTTCCCCTGCATGGGAACACTCCTGGGGATCATTCCACCTACATGCCTGCCGAGTGCCAAACGCTTCTGTAAATTGCACTTGTCCCTCCTTGGAACCGAGTGGTTACTCCAGGGACAGGTGTCTTTTCACATGTCAGGTTGTCAAAAGCTCACGCAGGCTGCTGGACAGCTGCTGTTACCTGCATATCCCTAACGTGCCAATTCTACAGTGGCTTTGCCCTACCAGAGCAAGGGCCATCATGGAAAAGGAGTTTGCAGTGGGTGTAATGGCGAGCGAATGGAAATGTCTAGTTTACTATGTTTGCTCTCGGCACTAGCTTTGCAGACATGTAAATGAAATCACAAAACAATTGCAAATGGCTAGGAATTTGTAGTACTAATATTGAATAAAAAACAATTTGAACAAGACTTGGGTGGAAGTAGGTAACACCTGAGCTTATCCTAGCCCTGTTCAGCTGATGGAGCCCATCGGAGTGGATGTGCCTGTGAATTCTCTGGACATTGATGTGTTAGAAAAAATAAGAAATCAAGATTAATTTTGGGTATATCCCAATAGATCATTACCAGCTGGGGGGGTCACTATAAACTGTGAGAAGAAAGCTTTTGATGAAAAATGTATATAGCAAATGCCATGAATGTTTTCTGTTCTCACATTTCTCCCTGAGAATTCATTAATGCCACAGGACAGAAAAAAAAAAGTCAATTTTCAGTTTAACTTGTATGGAAACTGTGATGAAACTGTAATGATTTATCCATCACCCAACACACTAAAGCCTTTCAGAATTTGGGCTCCCGTCGTTTTTATATTAGCTGAAAATATGACCCCGGGTATTTCTCTTGGTTTTGATACTCACCTTGTAACTTCAACAGTGAGCTTTAGAATTTTGTTGCTGAAGCTTGCTTTCCTTTCTTCATTTTGCAAAAACCTGCATGGATTTGCTCTGGCCTGCAATGGTGTGTAGCAGCAGGCTCTGGGTTCTCCAGAAATACACCTCCCTTCTGATTCAGCATGGGAGAGCAGTTGGTTTGCAGGCACTACAGTAGGACTGGGAGATGGTGGTGTGGAAAACACTGGAGAAGTGATCTTCACCCATCTCTGGATGAAGTCTTGCTTCTGACATGTGTGGCTCAGCACAAGTTAGAATTGTGTGCTGTCTGCACAACACCCATAAGGCTGCTAAGGTATCAGTGGAGCAGTAGATTGGAAAGGGATAATAATGTTAAATGAAGGCGTTACACTGTGATGAAAGAATTTGTGACACACGTTGTTGCTTAAGTAGGACTTGGTGTTTTTCAATACACCCTTAAAAAGTTTAAATAAAATGCTGTTCGGTCTTTCAGTAGGTAGAAAATTGAAGCCCTTCTGAAAGAAGACTTTTTGGTGCTTCACCATTATGGATCTTTTTCTTTTTTTCTTTTTTTTTTTTTCTTTTTTTTTAGCAAACAAAGCCCTATACTGGCAGTAACTACTGTAATTCCTGCATGAACAGTTAACATATTTCTTTAAAACAGAGTTTGCTTCAGTGCAAGATTTCTGATGTCCTTGTAGCCATGCTAATCTTTACAGGAGATTTTTTCAATTGCTATTTTACTAATAAGCATGGCTGTAGTTTCTGAAGGTTGACTGTATGTATAGTAGCTGGTGTCCGCTGTGCCGCATTAGGGCTGGGAATTGAGGCACTCGTCCATGATGTATCCTGGATATGAACAATGTTAGCAAATCAGCTGTGTGATCCATAATGCTGATAAGAACAGCTGGTTTAAGCAAGAGGTTGCTGAATGTGATACATATTTAATATAGATTACAAGGAGTGAATATAAAAGCGTGTGATGTTATGGGGATAGGAGAGGCACAAGAGCATGCAGGGATGCTGTGTGTTTTCTGTTGAACTGTGTTTGCATTTATTTTTGCTCACTTACATTCAAAAGTGGTTTTGTGGTAAAGCTTCTTCAGCAAAAGTGGGAGCTCAGAAGTCCGTCCACTTCACCACCAGGGCATCAGTTGTCTGTAGTCAACAAGTTCTCAAGAGAGAGGGAGTTTTGGAGCTGGGTGTGGAGGGACCATCCTGCTGGCTGCTAGGGGTGAACTGTTGCCTCGTGCAGATGCAGGGGAAGGGGGCAGAAGGGAGATCCTTGAGCTTTAATTTATTCTTTTGGCACCTTACAGATTTAGCAGTAGCTGAACTGTGCAACACAGGAGTGCAGCAGGCATCTACATGCTGTGCGATGGAGGCGATACCAACCGAGGTGGGAAACAAGGGGGGACTATTTCCAGTTGGTTTATTTCACTCTTTGGTAAATCTCTCACCTGTGAATCCCAGGACCAGCCATAGGTTGTGGTTAAATACACCAGATCCTGGTGACACAATGCTCTTGATTTATCATTTGTCTGAATACTGTCCTACTTGATACTGCCATCTTAGCAATGCATTATTGTTGTTTGAAAGCAGTAAGCCTACAGAGAGGATCTTTCCAGCCGAGGTGGTAAAAGAAGACACCCTGCTTCTTTGCAGTGTCCCTGTCTTGTTTAAATCCTGATTTCTATAGCATAAATTCAGAAGGAGCCATTAGCCTCTTCAGATGAACATCCTGCACACCACAGGTGGCTGACACTCCCTTCAGCTCATGAAGAGGCCGGCAACCGATATTAACTTCAGGCCCATTTTCATTTTTCTATTCAGTGCTTTCACCAATTCTTCCAGGCTGAAGCAAGCTTCATACTAACTCAAGGGTATATACTGTGGGGGACGTTTTTTATTCTTTCCTTGTCACATTGTAATCTGCTGGAGCTCACCCTCTATTCTACAGCTTGTCTTAAGTTAGACCTTCAGTTTGGAAAACATATTTCAATTTGCTGATGTCTTTCCATTGTAGGTTGTTTTCTTTAGAGCCTTTTCAGTTATTGGCTTTATTCAATTTCTTCTTCCCTTGCTTTTCTTTTCCCACCAGCAGTGGGAGTGCTGGAAGGAACATTTTGCCCCTGGAGAGTGTTTGTCATGTGTTGTGGTCACTTGCTAATATCCCTGTGGCATTTTTAATTCAAGTTATGTCTTACTGGACTTAGTCTCTAGAGTAGCTTTCCTCTTTGAAGGAAAATTCTTTGAAGGAAAACTCTTATGTGCTTTTGTGTATTTTGTCCTGTCAGGTCATCTGGCAGCCTGCCTGGAAGTACTCAGTTTCACTTAGAAGCTGCTCCTTTCATACCTCTCCATGGTGCACCATGGGCCCTGGCTCACCACTGTGGAGGCTGAGGACTCCTGTGGGTGTCAGTGGCCTTTGTGCCACCTTCAACGTACTTGTGATGTGGCTCCACCATGGAATCATAGAATCTATTGGGTTGGAAGGGACCTCTAAAGGTCATCTAGTCCAACCTCCCTGCAATAAGCAGAGACATCTCTAACTAGGTCAGGCTGCTCAGAGCCTCATCAAGCCTGGCCTTGAATGTGTCCAGGGGTGGGGCCTCCACCACCTCTCTGGGCAGCCTGTTTCAGTGATCTATCACACCCATATTAAAGAACTTATTCCTAATGTCTAACCTAAATCTACCCTTTTCTAGCTTAAAACCATTACCCCTTGTCCTGTCATTACAAACCCTTCTGAATAGACCCTCTCCTGCTTCCTTTTAGGCCCCTTTCAGGTACTGGAAGGTCTCTAGAAGGTTCCCCCCAGAGCCTTCTCTTCTCCAGATGGAACAACCCCAACGCTCTCAGCCTGTCTTCACAGGAGAGGTG
>VWZY01011881.1:482156-496908 GCA_013399075.1 Chloroceryle aenea | reverse complement strand
AAAAAAAAGGCATTTCTTTTGTAGTTACCATGAAATGCTGGCTCCATATGGTGCACAAGCATTTTTAATTTACGTAGGTTCATTGGCTGGATACTTTTGATCAGTAATAGAGCAGTGCTAATCAGAAAATTACAGGTACTTTTCACATGGATTTTTTTGGGTAAAACCTTTTGAACTTTTCTAATTTCCTGACCAAAGGGGAGCAAAAAATATTCCTCCTGCCTTTTCTCCAGATACTGGTTTTTTTCCTTTTTCAGAGATAAAATAGGGAAAAAAAAGCAAAATGAAAGATGTTCAAAAGAAAACAAACATAAAATGGGGAAAAAAAGATAAAATCTCCTCCTCCTGCTAAGTAACTGTTGGTTTTTTTTTTCATTAAGTATGCCATTACATTTAAAATTTCCATTTCCAAATGGAAAAAATGTGACTGTCTCCAAATAGAAGAACAATGCTTGAGGTCAGGCCTAAAGAGAGAAGTAAGTGAGAGCAGAAAATACTTTGCTTGTGGAACACATCATGATTAGAACATAAATTATCCTCTTTTCTTCTAGATGCAACATAAAATAAACACAGCTGTGTGCACAGGCACATGACATACACAGGCTTATGCACACACACACGTCTTGGCCCCATTTTCCCCGGGCTGTTCCCTGAAGGCAGCAGAGGTGAAGGGTCATGACAGAGTGGATGGTGACATGGTGTCTGCTGAAAATCTCAGCAGGATAGAGTAGCAGAGCCAATCTCAAAGCAAGCACTCAGAGATGTTCCCAGGAGGAAGCAACCCCTTGGCTGGTGGCCAGCAGGAAACTGTGTACTAGTCCCCACAATAAAATAGTTATTTCTTAGTAATCATAACAGTCCCAACATATTTGCTTCTCCATGGCAAGATGGCATGGTGGAGGGTGGCCTTAAACTGGGGCTGTGCTGAGAGAGAGGCTTGTCAGGGGATGTGTCTACTCTGAGCTCTACACCAGTGCTCAGGACCATGGCACACATCATGCATAGGTTGCCTGTGGAGGTTAGATGCTTGCATGAGGCTGATTTCATGGACAATATCTGGGTGTGCAGAACCTTCTACATAACCTGGGGTCTCAGGAGCCTGTTATTAGCACACAGGAAATTTGAGGCTCACATTGCTGAATCTGGCATCACTGCAGGGGTCTATGGGAGAGAGGTTTCTCTCCGGGTTGCAAAAATCCAAAGGACTATGGGTGCTGTGGATGTGCTCATGCACACCCACAGCACCCTGTGCCTTACCAGTTATCAACCCTGTCTCGAGTACAAGTTTTCTCCATTTTGGGCCCTCTTGGCCTTCCAGAGTTTTCCCTCCCAGCAGGCATGGTATTATTCCTCCTTGTCCACCTGAACATTTCCTTAGTCATTTTTGGTACCAGAAAGGAGAGTTTTTTTTCATTAAAGATCCCCGAGGAAAGGTAGCTTCAGTGTCTTCAGGGATGCTTCCAAAATCCAGCACAGGTGTAGAGTAGGAGTGGGTTGCACAAGTGGGAGCAATGGTGGGGCAACAGCTTTCCTTACCAGTCCTGAGGAACTTTCAAGATGAAAACAATACAATTCAAAGTGAGTTTGAGGAATCTCCAGGGATCCTGGGTGGTCCAAAGCTCTTTTGCAGGGAGAAAAGTAAATTCATATATATACCTTTCAGCAGAACTTGCTGGGATCTGCGTGGCAATTTCCTTCCTCTTAGATCTTCCAGTAAATTTTTCCATGACAGGCATAATCCAACCTAATCACTTCCATTTGACCCAGTTTAATCACCACCTTCCTGAAATGGACTTAATAGGTACTTAATGCTAACCAGCATGTGAGGAGGATGGGTCATAAAAGATCTTGGAAAATCACTCTCCAGTTCCTAATGCACTCCATTTTTTTTTTCTTTCATTACCCAGAGTTGGTAACTTCTGAGGCCTAAACCACAATAGATCTTGAGCTCACTAAGCTAAAAATACCGACTCACCAATGACAGAATACTAATGAATCCTCCACAGGAAAAATAAGCTGTCATTTCCCTCCTGGAAGGAACAGATACAGGTAGTTAAATATCCCTGGTGACCTCACAGAAAGACAGCAGTACTCTCCTAATTAAAGCCAAAGACTGCTTCTTGGTTTATACTATTCTGTAATCTCACAAATTCACACCTGTCATGTTGCATTGAAATCTCCTGTAAATTAGGGAATAAAGAGTAATGTTATTAGTCCAAACAGTAGGTCATTTGAACTGGGGTTGTCAAGTAACAGCCACCTCCTCCTTCTTCCTCCAAAAAAGTTAATTTTATGCATATTTCCTCGTTCTCCTTTGAGTGACAACATCTGAAACCATTGCGCTGTGGTGACACTTGCACTCCAGCTGTATGAGCTTGGCTAACTGTACATATAGGATACCTCACTCTTGGTGCTAAGAGCATGAGGGGGAATGTGCCTTCAGTGGTCACCTCTACTACTTCTTGACTTGAGATAGAGTCTCAAGTTTTTTGTCCAACGTTTCTAGTGGTTTTGCAAAACCACTGCTTGGCAACTTTATGCATTTGTCACCTAATTAGACCAAAAGTTATTTTTCTCCCCTCTCTGCTACCTGTTGGCATCCCTTTTTTGTCTTGTGGATTTTCTTTTCCATTTCATTATTGATTGCTTTAATTATTGGTTTGTTTGTTTGTTTAGGCTTTAACCATGGATTTTTCAAATAGTAAAGACACTTAATGCTTTCACTGCCTGGAAAAATCTCACATCCCAGGGTTGAGGCCTTAGTGGACTTCCACTGCAACAATCTCAACTGCCTGTTGTCTTCTCATCTCTCAGTGATGATACCATCATCCTCTCCACCTTTAACACCAAGATCCCCTGCTGTTCTTCTACTGAGAAAAGGGCCTTGGCATCATCTGCGTCTAGAATGCATTTGTTCTATTCAGCCTTGTCATTAGTATCAGAGGTGAGTAGCATTCAGTATTCTCACAGATTTCCTACCAGGGGCACTTCTCTCATGCCCTGGCCAGAGGTGGGTCAGAGAAGAGCTGGCAGTCTTCCCATGGAGTGTAATTCCATTAGCTTCTTGCTAATGGAAACTTATTAATTCATGGCAATGTGGTAGTTTAAGGCAGAGGCTCAAATAGCAGATGTTTATTTTATCACCCTAAAACCTCTTGTGCAATACTCCTGTCTTCCCCAAAACCAGTGAGACTGAAGATGAGGAAGGATTCAGGGGCAGCTTGAGGACTTGTGCTGGCTGTGCATTCTCACTTCGGGGACCATTGCCAAGGAATGTGAGGCAGTTGAGTTGCATGATTGGGCTCTGATAGCTGTTGATTCAGAAAAATAATTATTTAATTAACAAGACATTATATTCCCACAAGCACAGTTAGCAGAGAAGTGGGTTGCTTGCAGAGCTATCTAGCATGGGAAGATGGTCTATATTTAATCCTTTGAAACTTCCCAAATAAGAATTCTTTTAACATGAACTGAAACCTCTGACCACCATAAAATGCATGGTGAGGTTACATGTCCCCGCTTCCTTCCTGTTGTGCAACACAGCATTCATACTTCTTTGTTTGAATCATCAGGTTTCCAGTACTAACACCCAGTCTCCAGCAGCATTACTACACAGTACGGAAACAGAACACGTGTTGAACAAATCCTGACAAAACAATACTTGGATTTAGTTCAGAGACAGCAAACAGGAGTTACTTGTACGCTATACCTGGCTCCCATTCAAACACGGAGCCTGATTAATTCACACTAGCCCAGACATGCAGAATGGTATTTTCCTTTTTTCTTTTCACAGAGATTTCTTTTCAGACAGTACCTTGAGCTGCTTGTTTCTGTGCCCTCACAACTACCATTCACACAGACTGCCTGACTGCTGGCCACCCCCATGGCAAGCAGACACATGTGCATTGCTCCTACTATTAACACAAATGGCAGATTTCACTATGCTGACATGGGACGTGTTTGAACCATCAAGATACATGTGTACCTCTCCTTACTGCAGCTGCAGTGCTGCCAGCGTGCTGCTACTTACCCACTTACAGCTCAATAGTGCTACAACTACCGACATAGAGCAAACAGCAGACAGTGCTGAAACTCCAACTGCACATCCTAAATCATCCTGGTTGTCTGGCTTAGCCTCCGGCATAACTGACCAAGAAACCCTCTGTTGGACTTATACCTTATGATGGTCTACCAAGACTCACAGGGCATGCAGCCCTCATTTGGTGATGCCTATGATGGCAAATCCACCTTTCATCCTGCTGGTCTTTCAGCTTGTGTGTCTCACCCCACTGTTTCTTAATCCCTTCCCATTTTCCCCTGGCTGCTATTGCTTCCTGGTGGTAGAAGCAGACTTTCCGTTCTGTTCCAGAATTGGCAGAGGCTCTTAACTCCGAATTTTAGTCTGGTTTTGCAGAGGCTCCAGTCTGTAATACCTTAAATGCTCATTTGCTCATTTGGAGTTGAATTTTGTCCTTTCATGTCTTCTGGACCAGTTCAAGGCCCCTTAGTGCAGCTCACTCTGCAGTAATGAAGTTATGGACAAATGTTACAAATCTTTTGCTTAATCTAAGTATAATTACTCCATAATAAAAGCATGGTGTTATTGCACATTTATAGGGATTGTCTTTACTTACATTTTATATTCAAAATAGAAAAGCACAAATACCACAAACACACAAAATACTCTGAATTTAGCCATAAAGTATTTCTCATCTTTGCCAGTTCCTGATGGAAAATATATTAAAACAGACTGAAAATGCAGTAGCCTCACTTACAAATTTAAGACTGATTTGGTCATAGGAGATTATACAGATACTTGTGGTTTTTATGGGATCACTTGGGATTCGGTGTCATCTTAAGTATTGTGTCAGGCTGTACCGGAACCAGACACCAATTTAGCACAGCTCTATTTGTTCTTCAGCTTATGCTCGGAAGTTTAACAAGTATATGCCTCCATCCTGAAATGATTTTCAAAGTTTCTATTGAAAACATACGTGAGCTAGGCATAGTCAACCACAGTATGATTTCTCTGAGATGTATCTTAAGTGCTGGGATTCCTGAGATTGCAGGCTGTTCTGAAGGGAAACACAGAGCTCCTCTCTACAGCACATGTCCCCTCCAGCTTCTGCACCTGCGTATGGGGCTGGAAGGCCAAGTTCATAGAATGCAGTAACTCTTGTCTTCACAGTATCTCTCTGCTTGGTGATTTAAAACAGTTAACTAGCGTGGGTTGCTATGTTTTTGGGCATCTGCTCCACAGTAGCCAGAGTAACTTTCCAACCCTTGCATTTTAAGCGCACATCTGGAAGTCGGGAATGGGGTAGTTAATTTGAACCCAAATGATTTTGGAATTGCTGTACTTGTTGATTTGGACGCATTTGTTTATTTCCTTTTCTATCTTAATTGTGTATTGGTATAAAACTTAAGAATCCTGATAGTTTTAGTGCAGGTTCCAGGGACTTTGGCTTTTTTTCAAGGGTTTAGATGGGGTACTCTGAGTTCTTTGTTAGCCACTGCCTTGTCTGTACTGGTGCCATACATTAAAGGATCTGGAATAAAACTGGCACAATCTCCAGTTTCACCCAAATTAGGTTGTTGAGCAGGATCCAGAAGATCTGTATCCACAAAGGGCAAGCACAGTATTTAAACAGAAACAAAGCCTTTGATTTATTTTATTATTTACTAAGTGCTGTCATGGTGCTCAGTACTATATAAATATTTTCTGCCCCAGGTTATTAATACTATCAGACACAAGCAGATTCAAGACTCAAACACCTTACATGAAATATTCCAAGAACAAAAACTTTAAGGACAAGCTAAATGTTTCTGCACTGCAGAAAGTTTTCCATGGAGGAACCATGATAATGAAACTTCAGACTTCAAAAATAGCTGCATATTCCAGTAAGAAGTTCTTATTTGAAGACCTAGCTCTCTGTCTATCCCAGTATAACGACCCCTCACTGACTATTGCTATAATACATTGTTAAGTGTGTGATGCCAGTCTGGTCTTTTTGTTTTGTACGACACAGAACATCCTCCCCTACAACAAATATGGAGAATTAGCAGGTGACCAGATTTTGAGGGTTACATTACATAATGATCCCATATTTAAGAAGAATATGAAGGTTTTGGTCTTTAGATTGCTCAGCTCTGGCAATGCTCAACAATCACTGCAGGGTCCCCAGCCTGTGTTGTGTAAAATGGAAAATGTCATGCTAGAGGAAAGATGGTATAAAAGGACTGTTAAAGGGCATGTCTTTAATTCTCGTAGAAGGACTAACAGAGGCAAGCTATTTGGAGGCATGCTGGCAGAAGAAAAAGGAGTGCTTTACTTAAAAATAAATTAAACACATCTTGAGAAAGGCTGTAATTTTACCTAAATACACCAGGTTGAAATAATCCCAAAGGTATACAATTCCTTGATGAAAGGAGTGAGTATACAAAATGTGTCTGCATGCTAGGTCAGTGAAGATTATATCTTATGTAAGGCCACTTAAAAGACAGAGCTCTAACAACAATTACAAATTATTCTGGGTCCATGAAAATCATCCTGGTTTCAATTATAGCAATTAAAGACAAACCCACAAAGTTGTAAGTTCTGCTGGCATGGCAAGCAGTCATTATAGTTCTGGACAAGGGATCATGCAAAAATTGTAAATAATGACTGAGATTTCAGTATTAGCTGGTTCTGGCTTTAGAAATGTTTTTCATTTCAAGAGAGTCATTAGCACTTGTGCTCAGCCAAAACTTGCTTATAAGACTAACCAGGATTTCTTAACATAAACTGTTTTTAAAAGGAAACTGTGAACTCTCAACTAGTCAGTTTTTCAGAAGAATTGTAAAGATTTTTCAGTACATGAATCCCTGGGGTGATGCCTGTCCTTTTGTCACAGTACCTTATTTTTTTCTTCAGTGCTTTACCTTGCCCTATTGCAGCATCAAAGGTTCCATGCAAGCTCAGGGAACCAGAAAATACAAGGGAAGCACTGAAACTGAGAGCCTGAAAAGTATTGTCAAAGCTGAAAATAACTCAGGGTAACTAAATAAAGAACCAAAAAGGTGTATTTTATTTTATTTTATTATTTTTTCCAGGAATTCTTTGAAAAGAGAGAAAAATGTCAGGTAATGATGTCTCTGTAATTTAACATTTAATTTCAGCTTTCTAAAAGGAAAAAGATTTTTTTAAAAGACAAGAATTCAGCTAAAGTAAGAGTGCAGCATGCTGGGGAGCAGTGATACAACACAATTCCTCTGTCTTGGTGCTTTACAACAGGGGTTTGTTATGGATATCATGATCCAGTGCCAGGATGAGATGCTGGAGATGGTTACACTGACTTCGGCAGGTTCTGTGGGCCCAACTGGGAGAGGAATTCCTTAGATCATCAGACAAGAGTTGTACAATTCTGTAATGCCTTTTATTATATCACATTTGCTTCAGCAGCCCTATCCTGCCAGTGGGACTTGGTCTTTTCTCGCCTTCTGTAATTTGCTTGAGAAGGGCTGCAAGGAGAGCCCTAAAAAACAGCCACTGCAAGCCCCTGCCCATTCTAACACCAAGTAAACTCCAGATGAAGAGGTTTGGATCTGGTAATCTGTGCAAGATTAATTTAATTCATAAATGAGTATGCATATGAGCCTATCATTACAGGCTCATACCACATAACTTTAGCTGTCTAACGTTAGATAATGAGTAAGCAGAAGCACCCTTTGGAGGTGCTTGTGTCTCCTGCTGACTCAGCAGGGTGACTAACCTCCTCACTGGTGCCTCCAGTCAGCCTGCGCATGTTCCCTCTCCCACCGTGCCAGACCCTCAATACCCTCAATACGCAGCTTTCCATAGACAGCAGGCAACTCACATGCTACATGTACATCACTGGTAGTGTCTGCTGATAACTCATGACACAATTATAAAATAGTCACTTGGAAATGGCAGAGTTTCTTAAAAAGACAGCCCAAGTTAAAGCTTTGGACACAACACTTTTATGGTTTCTTCTTTCCGTTTGTCTTCTCAGATGCAATCATTGTTTTCTAGCATTTGGCACTGCTGTAAAAGTTGTTGTTCTGTGGTGTTTCAAAAAATAAGATAACTTTCTGCAGTGCTTTATCCTGGGTCCATTCATAAAGACCAGAACTTTCCACCCTGCAATGGCAAAAAGTTAATATCCCTGAAATATTCTACTATTCTACAGCTGTAAAAAAAAAAGAAAAAAAAGCCAAATCAAACCTAAAAGGATTTACTATGGAAAACATATTCCAACTTTAATGACACCCTGAGGTTTTGTTTATGTTTCTTTATTATTATGAGTCATAGTATGTGAACTTGACATGCAGTTACTGAAGTCACTTCTCTGCCTTATTTTAGCTTTGGGAACAGCAGCAACGCAAACATCCTTTGCTGCCTTTCAGGGAGGACTTGAGAAATCCCAAAAGACAACAATGTTATTGCACCCTATTAAGCAATATGTTGCTCTTTCACCCTTTCACTAGAAAATAAAAGCATAGATTCTCTAAAAGAGCCCTGACCACATTAAGTCTTCCTATAAACACCTAAGGGGAGTACACCTAATGCTGGCTCAGCTCCACTGCTGTCAGCAATGGTGGGATTCCTGTTTGGGATGGTCTGACAAAAGGCTGTCTCCTCCTGTATGTTTATCTGGCCTGCCTTAAGCAGAAGTGAGCCATGCACAGGTGAACTCAGCAGAGCTCTGTTAGTACTGATAGTTCCACTGCTATTTTTATTAATGGAGCTGCACCCATCAGAAACCCCTTCAGGAGGGTTAGGGTGGATGGGCTCAAAAGCAGCTCCCCACCCTTCTCTCTACTTTTCAGCTGGGCCCAATAGAGGACTTAAACTAAATGGACAGATTTCCACTGTTCTCATTTGTCAGGCAAGTTTCCTGCAGTGCACCTCTGCAGCCCTGCAAATAGCTCACAGAGAGAGAGAAGGGTGGGAAGGGAGATAGAAGACTTCCCTGGTTCCTGGTTCAGTAAGTGCAATGCCCGTTCTTGCAGGTAGAAAAGGGCAGCATGCAGTCATCTATATAAAGAATGTTCTTCAGATGGGTTATGTATAACTCCCTGATGGCAAGGGTATCAAATGAAGGTCGAACATTGGAGACCTTTAGGCTATTACGAAATATGACTCATGGATTAATTAACTGCCTGCCAGATTTTCCATTATGAAACTTTAACCACAGCCCATATCTGCACAGCACCAACACCTGTGGAAGTAAAAACAAACAAGTGGTTATGTATGCATTTGCACTGAAGTGGGTCAGGAGATGTGCTATGTTATCAAGGGAACATTTTTCCTTAATTACCAACTATTAACTAAGGAATAAACATGAGGGGAGGTAGGGAGGCAGAGAAAATTCTATGGTAGTTAAAAAAGATTGGTTTGAAGTACATATTTTGCAGAGACTCTGCAAGATAAATCTTTACAGTTCAACTGCATCAGATGAATCAGCCTAAAACTCCCCCTCTGCAGAATTTAATTATTTTAACCATGATGAATATCAGTGCTTCCTAATTGAAGCATTTGCTTTTCCAACTCCACATGCTGGCCTGAGCAGAAGTGAAAAAACAACTATTCCTGTTCTGAAAAAAAAAATATTTAAACACTAAACTAAAAAGGAAGGAATTATATATGTATATATTTTTGAAAATCAGTAACATGTAGCCATTTGGTGGAAGACCCTCATACATTTCTCAGCAGCCATTACACCTGGCTGTTTTGACATGGCTGTAAATTCAAAAAGGCAGAAGGTGTGCTCTGAAAATTCACCTCAGGAAGTGGAGCTTTTGACCTGTACATGGCCAGCTTGATGGACTCCACAGGTGACATTCAGCTTACCCAATTTTAGATGTCTGCAGTGTCTCTCTACATCTGAGCCTGTTGCCCCATAGGCACTTTAAAGGTATGTCTTGTCTGAATTATTTTAAATATGTATCTTAGGATGAGATGTTTCACAGCCTCAAAGTGTCTTTCTCTCCTCGGTGGCTGTAATAGGGCCTGAGGTGATTAGCTTGGCTGGACAGCCTTCCATGTAACCATCTACAGCTGATTAGATGAACCCTGCCTGAATGCTTTGCCTCCACGAGGCTGGGAATTTATGTAAAATGAGTTGGTTAACATTGCTGGTTGCTATTGAAATGTTTTGTCTGTATCACAAAAACACTACCGCATCTGGCACAAATGAATCCTAGCAGGCTGAAACAGCCTAGAGGCTACTGATTAAAGAGGAAATCTGAACCACTTACATAAATTTCATCACTATCTTCTTGCCTCTAGAGATGTTCCAGATCACAAGCCAGGTATGGAGTTCTCAATGCTCCTACCACTGTGCCATCTAATCTGTGAAGACAGAAGTTTTCATTTCCATGCCTGTTAGTCCAGCTCATTTCATAAGTGCCATACCAATTTAAATGTTAAACTGCTGCTCTACTGCTCAGAAGATATGAACTGTAAGGCACAATGAAAAACAATTTAGTCTCAAGAAGGGAAGTCTGAAGAGAGGCAAAATAGCAGGACACAAATATATAAAAAGTAACTGCAAAGAGGAAGGAAAAAACCTACTCTTCCTGTTAAGTATGAATGGGATAAAAAGTGATGAGCTTATAGTAGGAGACTTAAATTACTCCAGAGTGAGGTGGCATGCAACAACAGGCCGTGCAGCCACTTCGTAGAGTTGAACAGCACCATCGTTCCACCTTTTAGACAAAGGGGAAGTCAACAGGAGCTTCTGTCTCACAGGGAGGCAGCTGCAGCAGCTTCTGCTTCCCTGCAGGCACTGAGCCGGCTGCCTCTGGAACGGGTGGGAGGGTTACAGCTCCACCGTGGGCGTCTGCAGGGAGCTGGAAGCCCTTAGCTCACTAAGCAGCTTTCCAGTCTCAGCGTGAAGCAGGGGTTCCTGCCTCGCAGCTGAGGAGTGATGGCTGTGCTGACTTGAAGGCAACCTGGTGCCTCTTAGGAGAGGCTGGTTGCCACCACGGTTGGGAGCCCTCCCCAAGTTTTGGGATGCAGTTGGTGCTCTGGAGAACCGGTCTGATGAGCATCCACCCAGAGTGGATGGAAGTATTTAGTCTTAAAGCAGCATAATGGACTAGATGTGCCAACCCCCCTTGACCTTATATGATTTAAGTAGAAAGGTTGCAATGTGCAAACTAATTCTCTTACAGCAGAGTGGGCCAGAGCTCCAGCTGCATGACCTGCACTACTGACTAAAGCCATCAAAAGAGACAGGGTGGACTTTGGAAAACCCATCTAGAAAAAAAAGACTCTTTTATCCTGTTTTGTTTTTTTTTTTCTAATGGTTCTTTCTCTACTGCCATCAAAAGAGAGATGACTGGAAAATTATGCAGCTGGGTGCTACTATTTACTACCCCTCCTTCCTCTGTAGGAAATACTGTTGCAACACTGTATAGACAAGAAAGTGATTTCATTTAAAATGAAAACTGAAACAAAACATGTTTCACTAATCCACATTCACAAGTGCAGCCACCAAGCACCAGGTCAGCATGTTCAAGTCAAGCCATCCATCCAAAATCCGGGAAACATAAAGACTATGCCCAAGTAATAGGTCCAGGATCTGTTGTGATGCTAGCTAGTATCAAGGGATTCCATTGAAGGACTTTATCAAGAGGGTTTGGATCTTTTTGTATCTTTTTGGAACTGTCAGTATCTCTATCCTGTACCAACTCTGGTAGTCATGAGGGCTAATCACTTTGTCTCCAGATCTGAGTGTCTTGTGAAACAGCAAGTAGATGCCCCGTGGTCTTGATGATCTGCTAATCTGGGTATCACTGATATAGGACATTCAGAGGGCTCTTCCCCTGCCAAGTACTCCTGCTGGTGCCTCCACACCCAGGCCTTTCCAGTCCTTCTCTGTTCACACCTATATGAACCTTTGTATTACAAGTCTCTACACTGCTTCCATTCCCTTGTGGTTGCTAGAGATCCCTCACTGGCCAAGGGACAGACCTAATCAATACTCAGCAGTAACAGAGAGGGAAATAGGAAGGTGGGCCTTCTTCCCCCTTTCTCTGGAAGACCAGTCTTGGGTTTGGTTCATTTGTTCCTCAGGCATCATGATTTAAGTGTTTTAGTTCCTGGCAGAAAACAGCAAGGGTAGCAGCTCGCTTGGGGTTGGGGGCCAGGACCTCAGGGGGTGCCCAAGACATGAAAGCAGGGCCTGGCAGTCCAGGCCCATTCCATTGCCCAGCCAGGAGCTTCTAGGGGTACCAGGGCAGCCTCAGCCCCAGGAATTGGGCACCTCCCTAGCTCAGGGACAGCCAAGGCAGGGACAGGTCATGAGCCCGGGGGTGGCTTGGCAGCGTTCATGGCTGGGCAGGATTCTGGGGAGCTGGAGAATGGCCCTACTGTGGCATCACTGGGGCAGAGGCTGACAGCTCCAGGGGCCCTGAGCTGTGGGCAGGTGGAGGGTACCCTGGGGGGCTGACATGGGGCAGTCAGGGCTGGTGGTACCCTCAAGACCCTGAAAATCCCATAGGCATTTTTGAGCTGTCATCACCCTACTATTTGGTCAGTGACCCTCTAGGGGTTTTTCAACAAAGACTCCAATGAGACATAAAAGTTACTTATTTAGAAAAGTAACTGGAAGAGAAAAAGTTTACAGAAACCAAAGTGAGAAGCATTAGTGCCTTCTTCAAAGCATAATACTAATGCTGCTTAGTACGAGACATCTTGACTAGGTGCCTATTTGGATTTAGGCAATTACTAATTTACCAGTTCAAACCAGTTCACAGTGACAATGCACAGTGCCCAAGATTTACTGATGTGCTTCTTTCATTTCTTCTTGCTGCTATGTCTCTTCTTTTGTCTTCACCTGATACTTTCAGCTTCCCTAGAAGAGAAAGGCACACTCATAAAATTACAGTCTACTTGTAAACCAATACAGTTAACTCCAGGCATTCACGTGGCGTTCAAAACAGCCTGTTCCACAGTACATGCCAGAAATGAATGGCAGCAAAGGCTGCTGCTTTGGTGCGTCTATCTAACTGGTGGTACGTTACATCTGTCCAGCAGATTGTGCCTCCTGTTGAGGTCAAGACCATACCTTTAATCTTTCTTCCCATTTGGAGGACACAATCTGCAGAAGAAGCTGGACTCTCTTTATCCTGGTGTAGGAATATGTATTGCTTTGCAAGTTCTTCCTGTTCCTTAATTGACCTGATCTAAGCTGAAATAAGCCATTTGTATTCCTGCAAAGGAATACCAGGGTATCCACATGGCCTTTTGCCCAGGTTTAACATAATTTCTTTAGAGCAAACTGCAGATTAATAGTAGTGCAACTTTCCTGTGCAGGCAAGCCCTTAATCTAATTTGAGTGTGGAAAACAGAATTTGGGAAGACAAAGCAGTGCATAAACATGGGGAGTGAGAGAGGGAAGCAATGTAATTCAGAGTCCAGTGAGGATGATGGAGAGATCTGAATGCAGAGATATAAAAGTGATTAAGGTTTTTAACATCCAAGCTAGCAAGGAATCCAGGGATACAAAAAATAGAACCCAACTGAGAACTTTTCAGTGTTCATAGAGCTGCCATCTTCTTTCTGTTAATTCCTCCATTCTGGACAACAACCCTTTCCATTTTAGTCGAAAACCACTCTCCCCTCCATTCCCTACAACTGAGCCACAGAAAAAGCCTAACATGGTTCCGACAGTGCACAAGCTACAGCATTCAGTTAGTGCTGCCTCTCAGTAGCAATGCTTAATTCCTCAAAATCTCTCTCTCTTAATAAGGAGTGCTTGTAACCCTGGGGATTCCTCACATAGCTAGGGCCACTGCTGCTTAACCCCAACACTCCTGCAGCTGCACCATGTTGCACAACCACCATCTGCAAAGATCAAAATTTACCGGGTGTTCACACCGGGCAGCAGGAGACAAACCTGCTCACACAATGGGGGAGAGCACTGGCAAGGCCCTTCCTTGAAACCTCAGGACCTATCTGCCCCATCCCATATGTGCTGTTGTGTGGCCAGGGAAAATCCTGCACAACCAAGAGAAGTGCATGGCAGAGTGAGGGACTCACTGGTATACTAAGGATATTTAGCTGGGACATGGGATGGATGCTGGGAGTGAGAGGCTGGATATTCCATCAGGTCCTGGTCTGGGTAGTAGCTAGTAGCAGCAATCCCTGCTAGGCTGGGCTGAGCACAGCTCCCTTCAGACCACAGGGTGCTGAGTTCAGCAGCTGTGCACACAGAGGCTCAGGTAGGAGAAAGAGTGAGTGAGGCAAGCCTCTGCTGCTGCAGTACCACACTCTCTCTGGACCCAAGCAAGACCCCAGGCCAGTCCTTTCTTTGGTCAGACATGGTAGGCTCACAGGAAGCAGTGCAGGTGTATCTTTGCTGGTCTAGTTGCTCTTGCCTCGAGAGGACTCACTCCAAGACCCAAGCAAGAGACACATAGGAAGGAAGTGCCATTACGAACTATTCGCCTACAGCAGAGAGATAAAACTGACTAGTTCTTGTTTCCCATCCTTTTGCCCATATTCTTGTTCTTCTTTTGTTCCTCTTCTATGGGTGGCACTCAGGTAATCAGCTCCTGGACCCTGACCCCATCTCAAGAAATATCTCTTGTGTGAAATTCATGTTCTTATTCTCCCCTGTGGCTGATTCCTGTGTAACGGAAGAAATAAGGACAAAACTACACTTGTACTTCCTCTGTTCCCACAGAAGCCTGTGACTGCTTGATCTTGCCACTAAACCATTACAGAAAAAGAGGACTTCAT
>VWZY01011881.1:441507-472903 GCA_013399075.1 Chloroceryle aenea | reverse complement strand
CTGTACTAGTACTAAATAATTTGAATAGAAATTACATTCTCTGACATGTAAGGCTTAAGTATGTTATGAAGAGAGGGGAATCTTCTAGGAATTAACATTCAGCTTATGTCTGGTACATTCTGATTCATGTTGCTTAGCAGACAGATGCTTCTGGATTGTAAATGAAGAATGCTATCCAGAGGCAATTACGTGTGGCTTCTGTTTTGGCCTGAGCTGAACTGATAGGGAGGGATGGTTGAACTTAAGGGGAAGGAAAAATACTGGTAGTAGTAATTCTATGAGTGACAGTGCTTGAATGACACTGTGAAAAATCTTAAAGCTGCTCTAATACTTGGCATCAGGTTAAATCGTAACAAGTTCTAGGAAGACAGGCTTCCATCAGGCACTAATGTCCGTAAAGGGCATGTATGATTTAAGTCAAAGAAATGGCAAGACAGTTGTACCTTTAACACCCCCCTCCCCCCTGCCAAAAAAACAAACAAAAACCCCACAACCCAAACAAACACACATACACCCCCCACAACCACCCAAGCAAACAAAAAAACTGCAAAAAACCCCAAACAGGGCAGCTACTTAAGTATGCAAGAACTTAATCTTCACTGTGTTGGTCCTCTAAGAGCAGGATATTAAGCACTGCATTAAAGGGCTTTTGTTGAAAGACCGTGTAAGAGGCCTTAAAGCTGAGGCAGACATGTTTTTTCGAAGCAAAAGCTGTTGGAAAGATGAGTAGCTCAAAAGGTGCTAATGCTGTAGTCTTCTGACATTACCTTTCTTTTGTCCTTCAGAAGGCAGATACATTCCTCCTCACTTGCGGAACAGGGAAGCTTCAAAACAGGGTATGTATTGGAAATAGCTAGCAGCACGTGTAACTGGGTCTTGGCCTAATTCTGAATCTCTAGGAACATGCTGTTAAAGGCTTTGACAGTACTGTTAAAGGTGATTGATTATTCAGACTGTTTGACTGTTGTGTGCAAAGCACTGCAATGTAATTTTTTGCTTTTAGTGTGCCTGGTTCCCCTGCCAGGTTGTACTCTTGAGCTCTGAGTTAAGTACTGAACTGGCAAAATGTTGTCTGTATCTCATTAAGGAATTAACTGTGACTGAAGCAAGTTGGAGTCTCCCATCTTCACTGGAGTATCTCCGTAATCTTCAGCATCAGCTTTAATGTACTTTGGCAATACCAGTTTTTCTGCTAGTGACTGTGAAGTGGAATTCATCGTAAAACCAGTTGCTTAATATGAACAAGTATTAACAGATTAATTTAGTGAATGGATGGCTTTACACAACTTGATCTTACCTAGGGAGCATGAGAAGCAAAACAGATGTTTTTCTGGTTTAGCTTGTTGTGTTTTTTATGGAAGTCCACAAGAGTAGTTGTGGAAGGAAATGTGGATGCTGGTGCATGAAACATGAAATACATGACCAGTGGTAATCATAGGAGTGCTTTCCTGAGAAATTGCTTTTATATCTTGCACTTGATTTTTCTAAACAATAATGATAAAAAATTTCATGGAGTTCTTCAAAGAAGTAAATCATGACATTTCTTTGTAAGATACAAAGATGGCAGATAACTGCAGCATGCATTATCATGTCTAATGACTTGTGTAGATAGAAGAGAGAGAAGGGAAACTCTTCTAACAGCTACTGAAATACTGGAATGGAGAAACTAAAATGCTCTCTGCTTTGCTACAACTTAAGGAAGGCTTAAATCTCATCTGTTTCTATAGTAGGCTTGGAACAGAATCAGTACTGCAAGAGGGCTCTTCGGAGTGGGTGGGAGGAGGATATTGAAGTATATATGGCTATATTTCATAGTGCTCCTGGAACTGTATAATTTTAAATCAGACTAGATGCAAAATGCTCCATTCCAATTTTATTTTATTGAAAGAAGCATCAATCTTTGCCCCATGTCTAAGGTAGTTTTTTGTTTGTTCTTTAACCTAAGAGAAGTGTGTCCTAAAGCATCAAGTATGAACAGCTGTTACCAGAGCTGAGTGTTCTGGGGAAAAGTTGAGGGACTGGTTGGCTGCTCAGTGCTCTTGAAGTTTCTGATAACCTTAATCTTAAATGTGAGCAGTCTTTCAAGAAATCCACTAGTTAACCCTGAGAGGAATGTGCAGGCTTCTTGGAAGTGTAAACAACCTAAAAGTTGGCTTGTGGACATCCTCTGCTTATAGATTTCTTTCCCATCTATGGTAATTGGTACCAAACTGCAGTTTAATTTTTGGAGATATTTGATATATGAAGAAATAGTTTTATCCTTGAGTTCATGTCATGATCTGTTAGGTAGATAGGACTGTCAGCTGATGTCTTGGTAAAGCTTGTTGTCAGTCATTTTCCTGTTAAAACTTCCTGGAAGCAGTTCCTGGATATTTAAAGAACTTGACTTTGCAACGTCAAGTATTCTGTGATTCTAACTACTTTTCCAATAATCAGAAAATGAATGATTGCTGCTGTGTGTGACAGCTTTTCAAGTAAGCTGACAATGATGGGTGTTAGAGCATTATAAAATGCAATTTCATACATTGATTGAGGAGAAGCATTGTCAATTGTATTCATAGGTGCAAGAACTATGAAATTGCTCTGGAAGTTTAACTTACTGAAATCCAAATTAAAGCTTTTGGTGAGGAATATATGCTGGATGGAATCTATGCAGGCTTTTACTTTGTACTTTTTTTTTTTAAAAAAAAAAGCAAGCCATGATGAATTCAGCTAATTTGGATTGACTTGTATGGCTTGGACCTCAGTTGTATCCACAAGTAAAATCAAACAAGGAATACCAAACAAAGTGGAATTACTGGCTCTAATTTGCAAACAGGATGTGTGTGTGTATATATATATAATGTATTTGTTACCAGGCTTGGTCTAGAAGTTGCTGCCCTACTTAAAGGAAAATATGGCAGTGTACCAGCTTTGGAAACCAGTGTAGTAATAAGCTAGATGAGTAAGCTTACTTTGTACGCTATTTGGAGTACAAAATTTTTATTTCTGCAACTTTCCAGACTTGTAGAAGATGTTAATGTAGTACTCTTGAGTCAGCCCAGTATTTTCACTTAGGAGAAACTACATCTGTATCTTCCTGAAGATTGCTTTGTCAGTACTGCTGCTGTTTGATCTCTTGGCAGGATGACATATCACAGTATTTTTAGTGTGGTTTGAAAGTTGCTCGTACTTAAATCTGAATTCCTTTAAACAAGCTGCAGATAACTTCATTATGTTGGGAAGTGATTGTGGGATTAATTTTTGCTGTCTGCTTCAGTCAGACCAATTGAGTTATAGCTATCATGCTAATTCTTCAAGTTCCCTTGTGATTAGCATGTGTCTGGATTCTGGGGAGTAAAATTTCTTTTAGAAGTGTGGGGAAGTGTGGGAATGATGCTCTGTAGAAAACATTAAGCAAGGTAATTGTTGTAGCAAAGGTTTTCCAGAAGATAGGGCCTAGAGCAACGTCTTTCTTTAGAGTAATTTTATTTTATAGTTGCTTTTATTGTCTGGGACATAGGTCTTGACTGATTTTGTGCTGTGGAGCTGGCAAAAGCATGCTCACTAAAAGGAATGACATTGTTTTATCTGTTTAGTTTTTAGTTATTCTCTGCC
This sequence comes from Chloroceryle aenea, assembly GCA_013399075.1. Taxonomy (NCBI): domain Eukaryota; kingdom Metazoa; phylum Chordata; class Aves; order Coraciiformes; family Cerylidae; genus Chloroceryle; species Chloroceryle aenea. The sequence continues at coordinate 469,306 of VWZY01011881.1, read as the reverse complement.
AGAATACTGTAGCTGAGATTCTGGGTCATGTTTACAAACTTGGGAAGGTTGGAATTCTGAATTAGAATTTAAAAATTCTTGGTCTGGTACCAAAGCAGTGTTTAATGCTCTGTGTTTCTTCCTGCCTCCCAACCCCTGGTAGCTGAATAAAACCCCCTTACTTTATGATGTGGGCAAGCTGCTGTACTTCCCCTTACACTTTGTCCTTTTCCTTTCAGTTAACCTACCAAAGTAGGCATCTACTGTAGGTAGATAAAGTGATGTGGCAAAATTCATTGTGGTGGTTCATTGTGAGGAACACCATAGTCCTTATCTCTGCATGATGCTGTTGTCTTCATCTGTGTAGATCAGGTTGTTGTACTTTACACAGAGCAAAACGTGACTTCCATATGGTTTTCTAATGCAAGGGCTAATACCCTTTATGTCACCAGAGGCCTTCTTAAACTCACAAAAACTAAATGCATTGTCAAGGATTTGTATTGGAGAGAGAATGTAGATGAGATGAGTTTCTTCTCATATCTGCATTTCCAGAGTAGGCAACTTAAATATTCACGCTAAGCAAGTGCAGCATTTAAAAAAAAATAGCTTGCTTGTATGTGAGTAGAGGGGGTTTGGCAAGGTCTGATATGGACTTAAACACCTCTCATTGCCTATGTGAATAAGTCTTTAACATCTGTGCCTCTTCCATTCTTGAACAAGTGCCTGCCTTTCTATCCTGTAGATCTTTCCAGCAAAGACTTCCCGGACAGATTTTTTTTTTTCTTTTAAAAGCCTTTACAATGTAATATATGTTTAAAATGTCTTTCTCTACTAGGTTTTGATAGTGGTGGCTGGAGTTCCAGCAGAGACAAGGATGCATACAGCAGCTTTGGTGCACGGTCTGATCGTGGAGCAAAATCCAGCTTCTTCGACCGTGGAAATGGATCCAGAGGAGGAAGGCAAGTACTCGTTTGTCTGTGGGGTGCATACAGAGTCTGTCTCAGTTCTAGTAGTGCACCTGCAACTGTGATGTGAAAATCAAGGGTTCTATGTGTGAACAACAGGATAAGGTAGGAGCAACCTGGGTGGGGAGGAGAGAGTGAGAATACCTTGCTTTTAAAACTACATGAGTTCAAGGATGGGAAACTTGCATGTTTTTTAAAATGTGCTCTGTAGACCACCACCAGTCACTCGCTGCAGCTGTAATGACTTGCAGACTTAAACCATTTCACCAAAAAAAGTGCTAGAAGGGTGGCTACTTACAGAAAAATCATGAAGAGCTGTTGGGAGCACATAAAATACATCAGAATCGATGTGGTGTGTTTTTGTTGTTGTTTAAAGTGTAGTTAATAAAACTGGGTGAGACTCTTGCAGGTTCTCTACCTTACTTGATCAGTCTTACACACATCATGCGTTGTATGCACAAGTGTGGTGAGAGTGACCTTTATCGACTAGTAAAGCTGACGCTAGTCCTGTATCCAGACATTTCTCAAACATGATTTACCAGACCAAAAACTAAGCAGTTGAGGTAAGGACTTTTTCCGCCTTCTTTCCAAGTCAGTAAATACAGGTGAGCTCCCTCTTAAAAATAATAATGTGACTTGCAATTGAGGTGTTTAGTTTGGCCACATGTGTGGTGGGGGAATAAAGATGCAAATCACAGCATATGAGGGTTCTGTGAGGTTGGTGGGAAATGTATGGAAAAAGAGGCACAGAGAAAGTGGGGCAGTACAAACTGTGTCTCCTAAGAGGTATAAGCAGATCTCCCCACAACAAAAAGTGAAGACTGAGCAACTTGGAATTGCAGCTCTGCTGGCAGAGGACTGATTCTTCACATTTGTTAACCAAGCAGAAATTTTTCATGGAAAGTTTAATGTGTTAAGCTAAACTGAGCTGTGAAAAAATGGCAAGCTTTCCTGTCTGACAAAGAAGAACATGACATAGTCCAGTGGCTGGGACTAAAGAGTTGGCAGTTTGTAGGTCAAGAAGCCAGTACAGATAATATGATTATATTGTTGCACAGAACAAACACTACTAGATTATTATAGCTTTAATTTTGCACATAAAAAAAATCCTGTTGCCCAGGAATGGTGGCCTGATACTCTTGCTGTGTTTAGATACGAAGAGCGTGGAAGAGGTGGCGACTATGACAGGAGTGGCTTTGGTAGATTTGACCGTGGGGGGAATAGCCGCTGGTCTGACAAATCAGATGAAGATGACTGGTCAAAGCCTCTTCCCCCAAGTGAACGCCTGGAACAGTAAGTAATAGAGTAGCATAAATTCACACACAGAGTTGGTTGATATGTCCAGCAAGTAAAAGACGTTCTCCTCTGTTTTTAGAGAGCTATTTTCGGGAAGCAATACTGGCATTAACTTTGAGAAATATGATGACATTCCTGTTGAAGCAACAGGCAGTAACTGTCCTCCACATATTGAGAGTGTAAGTGCTTTGTTGTTGTTTTTGTTTGTTTGGTGGGCTGTGTTGTTTTGTTTTGTTTAATCTGTTTTACTTAGATATTTAATAGTGGCTGTGTTGCATGTGAAATTTGATGTGCTGTTTAGGCAAGATGGAAAATGCTCTTGTTACATCTAAGCCCTTCTGCGGAAGAGAGGTCCATATGATAAAATAAAGACATGGGAGAAGTTGTGAAAGCTTGTTCAGTTAATATTTGTAGTTCACTTTCTTTATGATCTGTCTGAAATGATAAACACGAAGTGCTTGGAGGTCCTAGTTGGAGCAACTGCTTAAGCATAGGTATTGTCGTGCTAAGCATAGTATGCTAGTGTATTCTGCACTTCAGGCTTGGCTGCCTTTTTAAGAATCACTTATATGAGTAGACTGAGTAGTTTCCAGATACCCAGGAGCCAGTTGCCAAGAATCTGTAAACTTAATAGGCAAATTTTCTAGGAAGAGGTGAAACAAAAGCTACTTTACTTCTTAGACAGAATGGTGTGTTCCGTGTTGGCTGAAGGGGACTTGTTTTAACTATCTTGCAGTTCAGCGATGTTGACATGGGAGAAATTATTATGGGAAACATTGAGCTCACACGCTATACTCGTCCAACTCCGGTTCAGAAACATGCAATACCTATTATTAAAGAAAAGAGAGACTTGATGGCCTGTGCTCAGACAGGTAAGTTAGTCACTCTTACTGATTAGTGTCTCTCAGTGGGAGTAGGGTCTTCTGTTGCTCAGCTGCACATAAGAGGTCTGTGAGGCAGCACTATTTTTAGAGTATACTGAAATACTTGTGGTATTGGAAATAATTAGTTTTAGAGTCCTGAAACTTCCTTAAATATTGGATTTACTGTGTTCTAAGAATTTTTAATGGTTTAAGTCCTGTTCACTTTGGTTTTGTGGTGCTGAGTTTTGTAGATAACCTCTAGTGGCTAAGGAGTTCACTCCAGTGGCACACGTAGTAGCTATATACTAGTGCAGATGTTACTGTGAATATGCTAGTGATACAGAATTTGTGCTACAGTTGACAGTATGGTAGCTCTGAAAATAAGTATTAGTAATACTGAATTGTGTCCTAATAGGGTCCGGGAAGACGGCTGCATTTCTTCTACCGATATTGAGCCAGATCTATGCAGATGGCCCTGGTGATGCCTTGAGAGCTATGAAGGCAAGTATTTAAAATACCCTGTCCAGGAAAAGCTATGACCAAAATGTGTTTTTACCAGAAACACAAGAGTTTGGCTTAAATGAAATCATTATTTGTGCATGATAGGCAGGTTTCTTAACTTCTAGAAGACTTCAGGTATTTTCCCTGAAAAATCTAGGTGGTGGAACTTTTTTCCCCTACCTAAAGAGTTGATATGATTAACTATCTAGAGGAAAAAAATGTGTACAAGTGTTTTTGTTGCGTAAGATTTAAAGACAAGTGGGGAAAGCTCCTTGCTATAAAAAAAACCCTGCTTTGGCACACATGCTTTAGGTTGTAGTGACTTCAGGGTAGGAAGTAATAGGTTTTATGACTGTTAGTTCTCTGCGCCTTAAGTACTGGTTATAGAGTACTGGTTATAGAGAAGAAGCTTGTGCAGCTGTGTTGCTGTTAACATGCTAATCAGCATAGGAATTTTTGGGTACTGTAGTAGGGCAATCTTCAGATGCAGTACTTGTTTAACAAGTTGTCTCAGATGTGTTTTTTCTTGTTAAGACAAATGTCATGCTCTCTTCAATACTGTCTATAGTAACTAAAGTCCTCTTGTGTTTGGGTTACTCATTCCAAGTATATATATATTTTAATTTCTTTTTTATTCAGGAGAACGGAAGGTATGGGCGCCGTAAGCAATACCCAATCTCCCTGGTCTTGGCTCCCACTAGAGAACTGGCTGTGCAGATTTATGAGGAAGCCAGAAAGGTATATATAACTCACTATTTTTAAATTGCCTAAGTACAGTTTTTCTTGGAGCTAACTTACTTCGTTTTATAGTTTGCATACCGTTCCAGAGTTCGTCCTTGTGTTGTATACGGTGGTGCAGACATTGGTCAACAGATACGTGACTTGGAACGTGGATGTCACTTGCTTGTAGCAACTCCAGGACGGCTGGTTGATATGATGGAGAGGGGAAAGATTGGACTGGATTTCTGCAAGTAAGCAAAGTGGTCTCGTCTGTGTGCAGATGACGACTAGAAACTGTACTTCTGAGTGAGATTTAGAGTTAATGACACAAATGACACAATTTCTAGCTTTCAAACTGTGTAAATGTGTAGTTGAGAGCTTGTGGTCAGGCGTCTGTACTCGGTCACATCTTAAAGGAAAAGCTCTGAAGAATAATATTTATTTGTTACTGTTTAGGTACCTTGTGCTTGATGAAGCTGACAGAATGCTTGATATGGGGTTTGAACCTCAAATTCGTCGAATTGTTGAACAAGATACTATGCCACCAAAGGGAGTTCGTCATACTATGATGTTCAGTGCAACTTTCCCCAAGGAAATCCAGGTACTTCAAGAAAGTTAAAAGTATTTTAATAGCTAATAGAGCCTAATTTCATCTCTGGAAGGGGGGGCGGAGAAGTCCTGATTTGATCAATATATAGATTATTTTTTTTTCTCCTGTCTTTCTAGATGCTTGCTCGTGACTTCCTTGATGAATATATCTTTCTAGCTGTTGGCAGAGTAGGCTCTACATCTGAGAATATCACACAGAAAGTAGTATGGGTGGAAGAGTCAGACAAACGATCATTTCTACTTGACCTGCTAAATGCCACAGGTAACGACCAGTTTCAGATAAGCAAGTAAGGCAAAATTCAGATCAGACAAGTCAAGTCTAAAGACTTAAGTAATAAGCACTTCTACTGAGTAGGTGAATGGAAGGATATTTCCTTAACGTGCTACGAAGGTATCAGGCTGGTTAAATGTTCGTTTTAAGTTGATGTCAGCTCTTCTGTTAATAGAAAATAGGGAGAGAGGTCTCCACTATCTTCAGTTTAGAATAAACAAGAACAGAGAACTGAAACTACCTTTTGCCTGGTAGTGGAGGTAAGTACTGGTGCAGCTTTCCTGCTAATCTGTGGTTTAATTATTGTTAGGCAAAGATTCCTTGACACTGGTGTTTGTGGAAACTAAGAAGGGTGCAGATGCTCTTGAGGACTTCTTGTACCATGAAGGATACGCCTGTACGAGCATACATGGAGATCGCTCTCAGAGAGACAGAGAGGAAGCGCTGCACCAGTTCCGTTCGGGCAAAAGCCCAATCCTTGTTGCCACAGCAGTAAGTGAAATCTACAAAGCATGAGCCAGTAAGCATATTACTTGGCCTGTGGCATTCTCATACTTTGTTTACTCTTTTAACCACCAGGTAGCAGCAAGAGGACTGGATATTTCAAATGTAAAGCATGTCATAAACTTTGACTTGCCCAGTGACATTGAGGAGTACGTACATCGTATTGGTCGTACAGGACGTGTAGGAAACCTTGGTAAGTAGAATTTAGAATTTTCATAGCTGAGTTGAAAGGTGGTGTAGTATTGGCAAGTAGTAGCCAAGTACTGGAGAGAAGCCCATGTGCTGCCTTCTGTGACCAGAAGCTGATCACTACTGTCTAACCAGCATGGAAAGTACCCAGTTCCTTTAGGGAGTACTTTTGTGACTATAAAAAAATCTCTGATAGCACATGTAAGCTTGGTATCTTCTGTGCCTGTCAGTAAATAGCCAGTACGTTTGTGACTGGCTGTACCCAAATAATGGTCTTAAATTGCTTCCTCTTCAGATACTGCTAGTATTCTCAAACTTGGCCATAAGGAACCTGATACTGTACTTGCACAGGTGCAGGTGGAGTGTTGGATGGGTTAAAGTACTGTAGTGTACTTGTGTGTAGGGCTAAACCCGAATGTTTACCTTAGGTCTTGCCACCTCATTCTTCAATGAGAGGAACATAAACATCACCAAGGACTTGCTTGATCTTCTTGTTGAGGCTAAGCAGGAAGTACCATCTTGGCTGGAAAACATGGCTTATGAACAGCATCACAAAGGAGGTGGCAGCCGTGGACGATCTAAGAGGTAATGGTCACAACTTTGAGTAAAGGTATACTTAATCCATTGTGAGAGGCAGTTCTCTGACCTGTTTTCAGTACAAAAATGTAGTTGGAAAACAAAGCAGTATAATAGAAATGGAGTTAGCTGCGTCAGGAGGTGACACCTTGATGTCTGGTTTCATTCTGTCTTCCAAGGCAATTAACCTGTAAGAGTTTTCTTGAAAGCAGATAACTAGATAGGGCTGAGGTAGAATGGCATCTAGCAGAAATGTCTCTCAACTCTGAAAGCACTTAAATATTTGATAGAAATGTATACCTGCATATGCCAGAGGTATACTGTAAGCAGCTATTTTGATGTTAAGGAGAAAGTGATGCATGCCTCCTGACAGAAAACAGGAGTGGTATGGGAGACTTGAGTGTGAAGCCACTTGTAAAGTAATTTTGCTATGGTAACAAAATACTTTCTAAGTGGGTAATACAAAGCTGTGTTTATTAGCTTAAAGGCATGGGAGGAGAAACCCTTCCTCTTAATGGAGTTAATGTGCTGTTAACTATATGGTGTTAGGACCGTCTGAATTCTAATTTCTTGGTGTTTTGGTGGTGTGTTTTCCTTCCACCTCTGCCCCCTCCCTTGGAAGTATGCTTGTGAAATGATCATCCTCTTCTATATTATGAGGGATGGTCATAAGTTCAACACTTAAACATTAGGATATGTTTGGAAATTCTGTGGAGCAGAGGATGCACTGTATCAAACCTTGTACCAGGACCCAATAGTGTTTTTTAGTGTAACATTGGCATGTTCAACATGGCTGTACTTGAGTAATAAATTTTCCTTCGCCATCTTGAATGTTCATTCCATTAGCATTGAGATGCTTATAAAGTGTGCTGAACTCAACACTTGTACTGGTTGTCGACTGGCTGTAGTTGGTAACCAGGGTTGAAGAAACTTGAATATGTCTGTGGTGCTTAAAATATCAGTGACTTTACTCAAATGTTTCTTCTCTTAATACAGCAGTAGATTCAGTGGAGGATTTGGTGCCAGAGACTACCGAACAAGCAGTGGCTCTGGCAGCAGTAGCTTTAGCAGCAGTCGATCAACCAGCAGCCGCAGTGGGGGAAGTGGCAGCAGAGGATTTGGAGGTAAGAAAAAACTATGCAAGCCATGCTGTCAAATACTAAACCAGACCTAAAGTACTTGCTCTAGTAAAACTTCTGGAGGTGATGTTAAAATATGAAGCCAGCTGGTGCTTGTTTTGCAAAGCCTCAGCATCATTCTTGGATGTAGGCTAGCACAAGTTACCTGTCTGATTAGTTTTATGATACTATCTTCCCAGCATTTTATTAGTTTTTAATCTGTGCATTTGACAGTACTTCTGGGTGGATTTCCTTTAATAGACAGTAGACCTCTTCCTGGTACCTTGGGCTGTTCTTGTTGTGATGGTGCAAGTCTTCAGTGGGTTAATAAAGCATCACTTTCTCTTGCCTTTCATAGGTGGTGGTTATGGAGGCTTCTACAACAGTGATGGATATGGAGGAAACTATAACTCCCAGGGGGTTGACTGGTGGGGCAACTGAATCTGCTTGCAGCAGATATCCTACCAAACAAGCTAATATGGAAACCACATGTAACTTAGCCAGACTATACCTTGTGTAGCTTCAAGAACTCGCAGTACATTACCAGCTGTGATTCTCCACTGAAATTTTTTTTAAGGGAGCTCAAGGTCACAAGATGGAAATAAAGGAACACGTAGCCGTATCTTGAAGGTGGTTTTGAAGACTCTATTGCTGTAGTCAGGATTAACTCCCCTCCCACCCATCCCCACCCAGAAACTGCATTTATGATTTTGTGACTGAGGATCATTTGTTTGTTAATGTACTGTGCCTTTAACTTTAGACAACTTTTATTTTTGATGTCCTGTTGGCTCAGTAATGCTCAAGATATCAATTGTTTTGACAAAATAAAAATTACTGAACTTGGGCTAAAATCAAACCTTGGCACACAGGTGTGATACAACTTAAACAGGAATCACTGATTCATCCATAATATTACAAAGAAAAACTTATGCGGTAGCCTGCATTAGGGCTTTTGGTATCTGCAGATTTGAAAAATAAAACATCTTGAAGCATATCAATGCAATTAGTTTCTAATGTGGCAAAACTGTACTAAGTTAAAGTTCTGATTTGCTCACTCTATCCTGGATAGGTACTTAGAACCTGATAGCCTTTAATAAGCCATTCCAGTCATGATGAGATGATGTATGGATACATGCATACATTAAAAGCACTGTTTTTGAAGTTAATGCAAGTAAATACAGCAATTCCTTTTTCAATATTTAGGCAGATCATTAATGTGAGCTAGCCAAATGTGGGCAGAACATTACAGGGAATGTTTAAAGGTCTGATAACTTGAAATAGTTTTTAGGAGAATTCATCTATTTAGACTTTTTAAAAATGCCTGCCATATGAAATTGAAATGGTAGAATGGCTGACCATGGCAGTGATTGGTCCTCCTTGTGGGCCTGACTGAATTTTTGGTCTAATAACGCATGCTAGTGTTGATGTTTTTTGGTCAAGAGGGTATGAACAGGAAGAATTATGCAGCAGGCTTTATTTTAATGCAGATTCACATTACTCTGTTCAAGCTGCGTGGAGATGTTGAACTGGCTTACTGTAGACTTTGTAAAATGGCTCCAGAAGAGTAAAAAACAAACCTGAGATCACAGAGGTTGGAAATGTACATAAACTGCACAAGGTTTCAATTCTGCTATTAAAGTGCAGTTTTAGTCAGTTTTAGTTGCATAGGTTTCCATTGTATTTATAGTCTATTATGCTAAATCTGGCCAAAGATAAGTATTGTCCACCAGAAAAATGCCTCTGCCACTTGGAATATCTGTGCTGACTTTGTGGCCAGAGCAGTTAACAACTATCTACAGTGGCGTAGGAAAATGGCAAAAATCTCCTAAAGTGCAATAGATTTTTTCAAGTGTATTGTGCCTTGTTCTAAAACTTTTATTAAGTAGGTGCACTTGACAGTATTGAGGTCATTTGTTATGGTGCTATTTCAAGTCTAGGTTTAGGCCCTTGTACATTTTGCCCATAACTTTTTACAAAATACTTCTTTTATTGCACATTCAGAGAATTTTATATATGTCTTGTGTGCGTGTCCTTAACTTCCAATCTTATTTTGTCTCTTGGAGATTGAACGCAGCTTGTTTAAGGAGAAGGAAATAGATTCTAAAACTTATTTGGGACCATGGGAATGGTAGCTGGGAAGAAAACTATTTGCACACGACAGATTTCTAGATACTTTTTGCTGCTAGTTTTGTGTAATATTTATTGAACATTTTTGACAAATATTTATTTTTGTAAGCCTAAAAGTGATTCTTTGAAAGTTTAAAGAAACTTGACCAAAAGACAGTACAAAAACACTGGCACTTGAATGTTGAATGTCACCGTATGCGTGAAATTATATATTTCGGGGTAGTGTGAGCTTTTAATGTTTAAGTCATATTAAACTCTTAAGTCAAATTGAGCAGACCCGGCATTGGCAGTGTAGCCATAACTTTCTGATAGTAAAACAAAAATTGGCAACTTAAAATTAAACATGCCAAGGTTTTGATACACTTGTCTTAAGATATTAATGAAACACTTCTAAACACTGATGTGAAGTGTCCAGATTCTCAGATGTTTGTTGCGTGAGTTTTGTTTAGTTGTGTGGTTTTTTTTTTCAGTGAATGTCTGGCACATTGCAATCCTCAAACATGTGGTTATCTTTGTTGTATTGGCATAATCAGTGACTTGTGCATTTTAGCAAGTTTTATCAGCCAGCAATATTTTCAGTTCAGATAAAAGGATTCAAAACAATATGCAAGAATGGACTTAAACTTGCTGAATGTGAAAATTGAACTTCAAGTCACTGTAGGTTTAGAATTGCTTATTGTATTAGTTTAGATGCTAGCACTGCATGTGCTGTGCATATTCTTGATTTTATTAAAATAAAAAAGTTGAACTGCACAGTCTATTCGTTTGTGAAGTGTCACTTTTCTGGTTTACAAGATCTGTAGCCCAAGTGGTCTCATTCAGTGCAACTCTGGAAAGCAGGTCAATCTAGCGTGGTACGTGTCAGCGTGCTTCTGCATGACAGCTAAGCTTGGGGCTTAAACCATCACAACCTTCAACCAACCTGTGCCCCACAATATTGGATACAAGCACAGCTTTGCTAGAGGAGCTGACAAAGCAGATGGTGGGACAGAGGTGGAGACAACTCCTTAGGAGTATTACAGTTGGCTGTAACAGCATAACTAACGTGTACTGGATGCACACCCAGGCTGGATTGCTCAGCTGGGCAAAGGTACGGTAGGCTGCTTCAATTTTGAGATCTTGCCTGCTGATGGTTGCTAGCAGCCTCATTGGAAGCAAGCATGTGGGATTGTGGGGAAAAGTGTAGTGTGTGCCCTCTCTCCCAAGTTAACAAGTGACTACCCCTAACTCCAGTTTGACTTGGAAAATTTAAGTATGGTATTGAACTGGAATTAGGCCGGAGTGAGGTTAAGTACTGGAATACATAAGGGCTTACAGTGGAATTCACAGCTTTGGATGCTTCCAGTCTGCCTTTGAAGCTAGACAAGTCTTGCTTCAGTTAGAACATAGTTTAGGAACAGCCTGGGTTTAAAGTTATGTGCTAAAAGGCAGCAGAAACTGGTGAGTTCCCAGTGAATAGAGGAGAAAGTATTAACTTGGGGACTGATAGGCAGATATTTGCTGTCATGTGCATGGTAGGGGTTGAGAACAAGTAGCAGCCCTTAATCCACATGGTGCATGTCCCTGAGTGGGATCTGCCCTACTTTGTATACCCACTAGGTAAAGAAAGAGGGAAAGGAAAAGATCCACGTGCTCCTTGCCAGGGTAGCTGGGTGGAAGATCTGCTCTGAGCACACTGACCATGGACCACACTCAATTTACCTGCTTTAGACTTGCACTGATTATCAACCTCATCATGCAGGGCTTTGTGTTGTCATGCTGTGTCCCTGGATGTGCAATATGCACTTAAGTATCTTCAAAAAGATCTAGTCTGTCAGTTCCACTTGCCCCTCACCCTCCATATTGTGCAGATGAAGACATAGAAATACAGAACCAAAGTTAGACTGAAGCGTGTGCTGTGGGTGTGACCTGTGGGATGTGGAAGTCAGGCTTTGGGAGTTAAAGGTTGCATCCTATGCTTGAGCGTGAGACGTGGTGCTAGGGGAGGCTGTTGGAGAAAGCACAGGTGTAGCAGAAGTCATGGGGCAGGTAAAGCTGCAGGAGCACAGTGAAGCAGCTGGACTAGTGTGCAGTCCTTTCCAGACCAGGGGTGGAAAAGGCAGTAGACTGGTTACTGTAAAGCAAGGGAAGCTCCCAGTGCAAACTGAAGGAGGAAATTGCTGCTAACGTGCTGCAGAAATACTTGGGAAGATTGCCTTTCATTGAGGCTGAAGGTAGCATTTTTTTACTTCCAGTGGTACGAGGCTGAAAAGAGGCTACTGGGGGAAGTGCAGCTGTGGGGAGGTGTTTGGACACTTGAGGTAGGGTGGTAGGAGAAGCACACAACGTGTTCCTGCAGAAGTAGGAATGACAACTATTAGTACTTCAGTGTTTACCGGCATACTGGGCAGCTTAATTTTTCCCTGTGATAAGTGGGAAAAGACTTGGGAATGGGTGGAGAAAAATGATCCTAAATTGTAAGGTAAAGAAAAGGGTTGTGAGGTGAATTGGTGAAATAACTGATTTTTCTTTGAAACAGTGCTGTATCAGGCCTTCCAAGTGTGCAGTGAAGTCGGTCCTTAATGCAGTAAATGGCTGCGAAGGCCAGTAGTGGCAGAGCTTACAGAAAGGGGCTGTAGTAAAACTTGTTTCTCCCAGTGGGATTACTGTAACCTGTGCAGATAAGCAGTGGCCTTGAAACAACATCCACTTAAGTCTGGTGGCAAGGGCTGAGAGGAGGGATTTAGCTGAATGTCTTATTGGGGATTTTCATAGAGGTTGCAGGAGCAGTGGGTTTACTAGGGCGAGGTGGTTACTGTTTTGTTGGGTGCAAGCATAAAACCTAGGCAGTGATTGAGTACAGGAGATCACTTGCACAAGCAGGACACTGCTGAGGCTCTCACTGGGGCAGTCAAACAAGTTGCACTGTATACCTCATTAAAACTGTTCCTGTGAATCCTCATCAAGTGCAATGTTCATGGTTGCTTTATTGATCAATGTTTTAATGAAACTAACCTGCAGTTAAGCTATTACAGGCTGCATTGAATTACAAATCTTAAGTGTTATCTCCTCCTTTGGAGGAAGAGAGCAAAGGAGAAGTCCATAGTTTCGCTCCTTTGTTGTGAGCTTTTCCATTCCAGTGAACCTGGTTAGATCTGTTGCTCTAGCACAGAAGCCAGCCTCACAGGACAGTCCTAAGTGGAAGGTTGCTAAGGCTATGGAGATGACAAAATAAGTTCAGGAAACTTACCTATCTGTGGTTCTGCCAGCTTCCTGGTTGGGTGGTTCCTCGGTTGAATCATTTGCATTGTGCATAGCATTGCTCATACGTAGCATTCTCATACATAGTCCCTAGAAAGTGACCTGTTCAATTACCCTCCACTCACAGAAATATTACTTACCAAGCTGAAGTAACTGATCTACTGTAATGTGGTCCTCCACTGCTACCTGAAGTGCTTTCTTGGCATTATTTAGGGAAGGTCTGGAAAGGCTGTTAGTGCTACAGATCTCTTAAGTCACAGAATGGTAGGAGTTAGAAGGGAATTCTGGAGGTCATCTAGTCCACTCCCCCTGCCAAAGCAGGTTGCACAGGAACATGTACAGGTGGGTTTTGAAAGTCTGCAGAGAAGGAGACTCCACAGCCTCTCTGGGCAGCCTGTTCTGGTGCTCCATCACCCTCACAGGAAAGAGTTTCTACTTATGCTTGAGAGCAACTTCCTGTGTTCCAGTTTGTGCCTGTTGCCCCTTGTTCTATCACTGGGCACCACTGAAAGGAAACTGGCCCCGTCCTCTTGATAGCTGCCTTTTAGGTATTTATAAGCATTGATAAGATCTCGTCTCAGTCTTCTCTTGTCAAGGCTAAAGGAGAGTAAAGTCCTGCCTTCCCATTTCACAATAAGGGTGGAAGGAAGTTCTGTTGTGTATTTAGTCATCTCTGCAGAGGGTTTTTCTAAGCAACTGAAATCCTGCTCTAAACTGTGTTTGTTCTATCAAGAATAGGTTCACTTACAGTCCTGCCACTTCAGGGGAAATTTACTATGCTTATCATCTCATTTATTAGTAAAAAATATCACTGCTAAAGGAATGACATTGTCCAAATAGACATTCACTGTGTTCAGAGCATGGATTACACAGTGCTGAATCTGATTTAAGAGCTGTACGTGTCTCAGTACAGTGACGGGGCCAAATAACATATTTGGTGTGATGAAAACTTTGTGCCCACCGATGTTTACACAATCTAGATTTCTCAAGTTTCTCCATGTTTAACATCAAGGGGCACACTCTGATAGGTTAGGACTGTAGCCTTTGCAGGTAAAGCTGAAGTACAGTCTGGAGTAAAATTCTAGAACTGTGTCAGTGTGATGTACTCAGCTATTCCGTGTGGAAAATGCAACAGTGTTGCTTCAAAGAGTGACGTGACTACCAGAGTTTTTTCAGTGGCTAAGGAGTTTATCTAACCTCCTTCAGTTGATGACTCAGTGGCAAAGAAGTAGTAGTGATAAATTTGAAGAGAAAACAGAATCAAGGGTTAGGCAAAGACACAAGGCATCTGTTCCCAGCTGTGCTGCTGTTCTGGGTCACATCATCATGTTGCAACTGTTCTCCATATCTCTTGTTTATCCTGTCAGTGTAAGACATTGATTTTTTCAATCAAGGACTGCAGCACTCTTATCCTGTCTCATCTGTCATCTTACCTGGCACTTGTAGTTTCTACTTAATAGTTTGCAGGTAGATTCAGCTTTAAAAAAAATAATTCACTGCCCAATAAAAGCATGGGACACCTTAGCATGTTCCCTGATTATTTTACTATAACAAGACAGATAAATGAGACTTCTGATAGCATTTCTTAAATAATTACTTCTGTTCTTTCTAATCTTAACTTCCATTGTTTACTTTGTTTTCTGTCTTTTTTTTGGTAAATACCTGCTGCTTCTTGCAGCTGTAACAAACATTGTTTCTGATGGTGCTTGAGATCTCAGAGGCTCATGTGATTGAAAACATGTCTTGTGAAGCAAGGGAAACAGACCCTTGGGGCTATTTACAAAGAAGGAAAGAATGGACAGAAATTAAGTGGACCAGGAGTCATAACTGAAAGTCTTTGTTATATACCACTTGTGTGCTGAGCTTAGAGATGAGATTCAGGTTATGGGAAGTGTTCTCTGAAGAAATGTGAAAACACTTGAAAGCTGAGGACTGGCTTATGGAAATAGAGTACTTCATTGTTGTTCTTTTCCAGCTCTCTCTTCATTTGCGTATGGAGAAGATACACTATGGACTCTCTGGGTGAAAAGACTCTATACGTACTTAATTATATTATTTAAGTTATTATATTATTAACTGTGGGTCTAAGAATATAATGGGACCATGTACTTGAAAGCTTACATGAGTTTTCTAACTATACCAGTTGGTCCAGAAAAAGAATACATTCTCCTCATTGCCCCTTAAACAGATGAGGCATCTGATAATTAGACCACTGTTAAGTCACAATGTACTTTATGGACAAAATAGATTAATACCCACAGGGACTCAAGTACTTGCCTATTTTATGTGGATAATTAAAATGATAGGCCCACTGCAACCACTAGTGCCTCTGCAGTACTTCTCATGAGTAAGTCTCACTGTGTTTTAAGAGGGAGGTCAGCCTTGCTGGGAAACAGAAACAAAGCAGTCAAGCAAGAGGTCAGTGGCTGGCTTAAAATACAGAAGCCCAAGTGGTCTCAGAGAGTTTGCTCTTGTATTGAAAACATCAGCTTCCTTTCATGATAAGCTGGGACCAGTGTGAGGCACTCCGTCTTAGCAAGGGAACTAACACTCAGACTGCAACCATCGCACTTGCCTTGGAAGTCATTACTCTTCCAGCAGTAGCTCCCTGGGAATCAAAGTTATGGTTGGTTGTTGGGATTTTAGGAGATGTTTTCTGCTACTGCTGTTATGGTCTTCAGTTTAGCACCAGAGGTGAGGTACCCTTGCTTCCCTTGCTGTAAAACTTTGAAGTATCCTTAGAGGAATTAATCATGACTTTGAAATACACTTGACAGGAACCACTAGTGACATGGAGGCAGGTTTCAGTGTATACTGCAGTACAAGACAGCGTTCCCATAACAAGTAGCAAATAAAGGTGAACTTTGCAGCATGCTGCTGCGTCTCCTGGCATGGGCTGTGCTGTAGGAGTATGAATGTCTTAACAAAATGGAACCATGAGGACACCTCTAGGTCCTCGACGATGTCTGCTTAAGCAAGTGTGCTCAAAGAATGTCTACCTGATAACCACCAGTCAACTTTCTGATGCTTTTGCTAACACAGTGGTCAAATAACTTTATGCTTTTTATTTCTGATACCAGAATCTCACTCCCATGTGAGGAAAGGGTCATACTGCTTTGACTAATTGTTCTAATATTGAGTACAACTTTGGTTTAGAAATGTGATCATCTTTTCTCAATTCAAGCCTACATGGATTGACTGTAGACAACACATACAGGTTAACCTCTACCTCAGGTTCAGCTCCTCATCCGAAGGCATTGGATCAGGGGTGGAACTTGCAGCAATGGAGACCATTAAGAGCAGGTTAGATGAAGATGTCGAGAATTACACGAATATCATACATCATGCTTAGGCACAAGGAATGAGTTTCCACATGGATGGTTCAATTGAAAATCCCCTTTTTTTTACGGTGCACAGTTTCCTAGTTACCTTGGCAGTTGAGTGGTCTTCCTTCTGCAATCACCAGAGGTTTTATGATTAGAAATTATTTCTGTGCTAGGTTTTGCCTCCGTTAGTATTTATTTAGGTGGGGTGTTAAATTGCCAGCCATGAAGTTCAGGAGCAGCAGCCATTTATTGCCATGTGTTTATACCATTTGTCCCACTGGTTTAAAACTATTTTGTTTTCCTTGTATCTTCCCTGACTCTTTACTAAGCCAAAACCCCTGTAACTTCCTCTGAGTCCCAAAAGTCTGTCCTCATCCTTCTGAACCAGGTAACTCTTTTTTCCCTAAGCTCTTTGGCCACCATCTGCAACCTTTACTTTGGGTACTTTCAGTGATCCACCTGCTTTCTCAAAAGTCACCAGCTTCCTACTGTTGTTTCCCTTCATGTTCCTGCTCCCAGAGCCCTGTTTCTACTTAACAACATTTTGCCTTGACTGTTCATAGTGTGAAGGTCTCCTTTTAGGGGTGAGTGTGGCTGCAGGTGGCAAGCTCATGCCTCCAGTCGAAGGGTTTGCAGGGCTGCTCAAGACCTTCTAAGTAATAGGTCCTGCCTGAGCCACAGAAGATGGCTGTTCAAAGTTTATCTCAGCAGAATTATTACTGTAGGCTATTTAAACATAGCTTCTCTAGGCCACTGAATTCTTTTAACCCAGAGCAGTAGCTGGCAGAATTGTAAGTGGATGTGGCTGTCAAATTGGCGAGTAGTCGTCAAAAATTGCTTTATGACCTACTTAGTATCTGAATTCTCATCGGTTCGGGAGAAGCTGTAGCTGTGTTTGAGAAGTTGTTTGGCTTTTTTCTTAACTATTGTTTTTTTCAGTGGTATAAAAATACTAGAATGCAGTGACTGAATAGCCTCCAAAACAAGGAAGAAGCTAGTTTATATTTGTGTGCTATGTTTACTCTTCTTTACTAGAGCATGCTGTATTATTAAAATCAGACCTGGATGGGATGATTTTCCTTTTCCATGGAACCTTTCAACTTCCTTTTTTTTTTTTCCCTCCCCTCTCCTCTATACTGATACAGAGCATATGATCAAAATAGCAGTGACTTTCATGTAACATTAACTCGGGGTTGTTTGATAACTCAGTCTATTTGTTGTATTGCTTTCTTTATTAAAAATACATTAAAATAGCTTTCATTTCTAAATATAATTATAAAAATACACTACTTTAAAAAGAATGCACAAGATTGCCATTATGACAATTCTGAACCACTTTTCATGATGGCCCCACCTTACAAAAGTTTTCTGAAGTATCAGTATTTTGTAATGGCCACAAATCAGTTTTGTTGAAGAGTTCCTGAGCATCTCTCCTGTTAGTTTGTATCAGTGTGTGATGCCATTTTCTTTGTCGCAGCACAACTCAGAATTCATACCACATGTCACTGACTCAGCCTTGGGTGGTGTAGGTTGAGGGCTTGTGTGTGGTTGCCATCTGACAATAAAAACCTTGGGCTGAGCTGCTTCATTCCAGCAAGCAGCAGGGGCACCTGGGCTGCCAGTGGTTTTGCCTTGTTATTCACTGCATTATTATGTGTGTTCATTTTACAAAGTTGGCATCAGTTTATGGAAGTACAGCTTCAGCAGCCTATATGTTCAGTGTATGGATGGTAGATCTGATTGATAGCCCCATCCTGCTCTCAGAAATGTTGTAGAGAAAATATCTATTGGATTTTTGAGAACAGAAGTGGACCTTTAAACTCCAGGTTCATTTGTTTCCTTTTCTGTGCTATACAGGGCTGATTCTGCTGAGGTCCACACTAGACTTACATCATCTTGATTAATGCTTTTACAAAGCACTTTTCCAGCTTGGAGGAGACAGTTGCAGTAGTGTTTCCAAAGCGTCCTGGCTCTGGGTGCACTTTCACTGCTGTTTTCGTGAAAGGAGTTTCCTGCTGATGCTAAGTGGGAAGAAAGTTACTTCAGGAGCTCTTACCTCTTCTGTTTTTGTGTTCCCATTGGGCAGTTGAGAACTCCACTGCTTCATGGGGCTTAGTTGAAGGGCAGGTCTTTTTTTAAGCCTTGAAGGCAGCCGGTGGTTACTTGCAGTACTGCTCCTTGCTACTGCAAATGAGGGTTTCAGCGGGTCTGCCACCAGCCAGGGGAGCTATATTTTATTGACTGAAAAATAGGGCAACTCAGCCTTGCTGCAGTAAGCTGTGGAGTAGACTTTGCCTTCTGACATCAACAACAAAGTGGGAATGGGATCAAAGCTTTGGATCTTCCTGCTCTAAAGACTTGGGAAGAGTGTAACAGATCACAGTCTGCATTGTGATCTGTGAGTCTGTGTGATGTGGGGGGCTAGAGGGGAATGGTGGAGACGCTGGTGGGGGAGGTAGGAGAGAGGGCAGCTGTGTATGTTGGCACTAGTGCGAGCTGGCTGCTGATGCTTGCAGGCTGGCAGAAGAATATGCTTGATCAGCTTTGTGGGTAGAGAAAATGTCCTGGATAAGTTAGTGCTGGCAAGAGCTGAAGTGAGAAAAATGCCCTGAGACAAGTGGTGGATGTCTTTCCTGGGCTTTCCATGTAGAACTTCCCAGAGTCCCCCCAGCTCACAAGCTATATAGCACATTTTTCCTTTGAACATCTTTATCACTTGATTGATCCTCTCTCATTATAGAAATGTCTTGGTTTGCTTCTCAATATGGGGTTATTTAGCCATTTAATTTGAGAGTGTTTGGTGTTACCCTTCATTCCTTTTGTCTCTCCTGAATATTGGAATTGCATTACCTCATGTTGGGAGGTGAGGGGAGGTTTGTGGCTGTGGGGTGACACCTCCCACACAGATTGATTTAACTTGTGGTGCTGTCCTCAGATATAGATCTGGAGCAGCTTGTGCGTTTTCCTTTCTCCTAGTGGAAAGCTTCCACCATGTCACTGTTCCACTGGGATCACTGAGAGGTCCTTGGAATGCTGGCCTGGAATGCACTGGGCACAGAAATGCAAGCAAAGCAGCAGTTAAAATGCAGGTGTTGATGGGTTTGATTTCTGTTCTTCTTGTATGTTGTGTCACCAGTGACTTTCAGAACGTGTTTTCAAGTATGTTGTCCAGCGTGCCTGTAGGATAATATTACAGTATTAATAAAGGAGCAGGCAGACAGGAAAAATGTCCAGGTTTTTCCAGAACAGACTGGAAAAGAAGCAAATAGGGAGTAAGGAAATAGTGATTTCAGTGCAGTCAAGAAGGCTGTTAGGCTTTGCAGGGTGACTGCTGATTGGCAAGAGACATTAGGAGTGGAGTACATTAGAGTCAGAACATTTCCAACCCATATTGCTTTAAGTCACTATAGCCCAACTGGTGCAGGATGCAAATTTGCATTGTGAAGTGCCAGTAAACCAGCCTAGAGAGGAGGCAGGCTTATGTTAGCTGACTTAAATAATGTAAAACTACTGCCCTTTAGTGGGAAACACTAAAAATCTCAGAGATAATGCTCAAGCCCCTTTCATGTGATGAGAAACTAATTCAATTTCTAACCCAGTGTAGCCTATAATGAGATTAATTTATGCTCCAAGTTTTAACATTAATCTTTAATCTATCTCAGAGAGCTCAATATCTCCTGACTGTGCTGTTTTGATCAAAGATGTTAAGATCTGTAAGCACCCCCCCGACCTGCAATCCAATTTAGCAGTCCCAGATACAGACCTGTACTTATTTGCATGAGCATGCTTGCTAGTAAAGATATCTGCTACCTGCTGTGAGTAGCCCTTCCTCCTTTTAAAGGCAGGCTATATGTACAGGAGGGTTGGGAAGAGTTTACCTACTCTCCCTTTTAGTCCCTCTGCTCCCAGGTGCAGCCTGGTCCCTTGAGCAGCACTTGCTACCAGTCATATGAAAGCTCTGGTATTTCTGTTCATCCCACTGCCCGGAGAGTTGAGCCGGTTTGATCTTGACAACTTGCAGATGGGAGAGTGCATATGCTATTAGTTTTGGAACTAGGCACTTAAACAGTGTAGGAGTCTCCTTTTCAACTGGTCATAATACAGTTTGCCTTGGGTAAGGATTTTGCATGTTCAGTTACAGCCTTTCACTCTTCCATGTAGCTTTTATGTGTTGGTGTATAGTCATGTGTCACATGTATTATGGCTGCTCATGTGTTCCTGTATATTTTGATGGACTTAGGCAGTTCAGAGGAAATCTGAGGCCCCTGAGTGCACAGCTAGTGTAAGAGGACTGCTCTGGTCCCAGGCTTCAGATGTCTTCATTGTCTAGTGCCTTCTTCTCAGGGACTTTGATTATAACACCACAGGACTTCTGCCTAAACTCTGGACTGAAGACATCAGAGAAATGCTGTCTGCCTAAAGCTTCTGGGTCATCTTTTTATACCTCATTGCACCTTGTCAGTTGTGGGACCAGTGTCCTTGCAGCTAGTTACTTACGACCCAAACGTGATTGTCCTCTGGAGGGTGTGATGGTGTGGCAGTGCACATGCCAGCCACCTCTATCAATGGACTTGTGGGATAACAGGAAACCTGTGCAAGAACATAGATCCCCTCTGTGATGTCCTGTAGCCTTTTGTTACATGTTTGTATAGCATCTAGCAAAGTAGCATCTTATCTGAATTGCTGTACAAATGCATAGGATTACTTATGAGAGTAGGGAGGATTAACTTCATCCAGATTAATGCTAATGAGAGCTTCTTAGGGAGGACACTTTATAGTGATCTCTTAGGTCTGCTTTCCTTCCGATCTCCCCAAAGTATTACCTGTGGGCTTTGGGAGTGTGGTTGGCAAGCTGTAGTCAGGTGTTGCAGACCTCATCTGATGAAATTCCTGTCTGGGGGGCAAATAAACAAGCAGTAGTTTATGTTTTGCTTTGGAGAGATGAGCTAAGTCTGTGTTTTAAACCTCGTCCATAAACAGATTCCAGCTGTGACAGTCCTGGGATCTGTACCCTCTCGCTCCAAGCTGCAGTGCCAAAATAGAAACAGGCTTTTTCCTGGACAGGCTTTGTCCTGAGATGATCTCTCAGTTTGTGAATGTGTTCTGACTTGGCAAAAAACCAGTTGTTTAAAATATTCATCGTGACAGCTGAGAAACTGTGCACACCATGGTCTGGTGACTGACCGGAGGAATAACAAGTGCCCTCTTCAGAATGACACAGTCAATGCTGACGTCAGTTCTGACAGCTCCAGCCTCACTGGTTTGTGAACATATCACCCCTAGTCTTCCGTAGCTGAGAGTTGGAAGTACAACTTTTGCCGTGAATTAGAGAAGCAGGAGGTGCAAGACAAAAAGCAAAGGTCATAAAATCCATTGGCAGCCTGGGAATGTGTCGCTGTTTGTACTGCAGTGTTTCTACGTGCAAGGCTAAAAATAGGATACATCTACGTGTAGCTTTATAGGGGCAGAGTGCTCCAGTGACCTTCCTAGGCAGGTTTGATCGTGATGTCTATTTACAGGTCAAGAACCAAATATTTGGGCTGCAAAGGGTTGTTGCCACTTTACTGTGCAGCCCATTTGTATAAATCTAAATATAAAACATTCCTTTTGATGGAAAAGAAAGGCCAGCACTTAAAACAAACCCCACGATGGGGTGTTTATGAAAGCACAGGTTAGACAGTTTTTGGAGGAAATTTCTGTATTCTTCTTGATGGTTATTGTAGATAGTACTGCACTGTAGAATTACATGTCTCAGTTTGTCCAAGTGGAAGTCACTGCTGTGCCCCCAGTTGAAGCTCACATACATACAGCACTACAGCTGTTGTGCCAGGATGGTTGAGTACTAACCATGCCCCTTCTTTAGAGGTGCTTACCTGCAATTTTCATGTATCCTTTCATGTGGACATCTAAGTCCTAGGTGAAAGCATTGAGTTTTCCAGGCTTATCAGTGGATTTAAGTTGATGAGAAAGGAAAAACTTCAGTCATTTCCTTTTACCTATCTTACAATATATAAAGGAGCTCTCAATTGTTTCTTTTCCTACCCAAATGGAAAGTGCCAGATAGACTATTTCCTGCTTTCCTCTATTAAGAATATGGTGTGGGAGGTCCCAGCAGTATAAAACTGCTTTTCCTTAATCAAAAAGACAAGAGTCTTGGAGCTTTAATAGAGACATTTTTATTTTTTTTTTCTCAATAGTTCTCAAATGTTTGCACTACATTGGATTTAATGATACAGGACTTTTAAAAGGGCTTAATAAATCACTTCTTTTGCATTTCATCAACTAACATGCTGGTGAGACAGCCTCCATTAGAGATCTGGTAGACCTTTCACAAAAAAAAAAAAACCCAGAATTAAAACCAGACTGAATTTACCGTGTTTAAAAAACATCAGTGGAAAAACATGCCTCAAAACCATAAATGATGTTATTAAACACAAAAATGCCAAATGTGCATGAGGTCTCTTCTGTTGTTGGAGACTTTGTTTATATTCAGTAAATATATTCTGTCACTAGTGGTAACTTGGAAGACAGAAGACACATAAGTGTGGGGAAGAGAAGGAAGGCTTGCTGAACAGCAGGCTGAGGCGGTGCTGCAGCTGTGCAAGCACCCGTTGGCTGGCTGAAGCTGCGGCGTGGCAGCCAAGGGATGACTTAAAGCTGTGGTAGGTCACAGCACAGTTTATTTCTGATTTATGAATCCCACACTTGGAGTATTTCTTTGCTTTGTTGTGCTAATGGCTTCAGTACCCAGGAACGTGTCTGTGTATCTTAATCAGGCACCAGCATATTGTCTGTCCATCATCAGGCAGCAAAAATGTGCAAACACACTGCTGCATTCTCACCTGCTCGAAGAGTCTTTTGCTTTGCAAAATGTATAGCCAAGGGTATGTCACTGCATCTTCCAAATGGGACGGACCCTAAAGAGCATAGTTAGTAACTAGTAGGGCCACAAGCAGTTAGATCAAGGTTATGGTGCATTACCATGTGAATGTTGCAGCCTGTATTTCCAGCATAGTCACTCAGCTCCTGTACACAGATTATGTCAAGACAGAGAGAAGGAAAATCAGCAATGCTGAAAGTAAATAAAACAGTGTGCCTACATATTGTGCAAATATATCACATCTTGTTTATTACATACAACACTTCTTAATGCAACATCTCACACCCTATTAATAAAATTTCCTTAAGGTTTCAAAGTGGAAAGCTCAGCAGTTGCTGATGCAAAACTGACAGCAGCAGAGTGATGATGATTTACACCACCCACAGATGAAGTCCAAAGGCTTTATTTATATGCTGCAAGCCTGTATGCACAAGTCTTTGCCAAATTCGGTGCATGGGAAATCTGGTGATGAAACAATTTAGTTGCATTATGAAATTTAAAAGCATTCTGAAGACTTAAGGCATTAAGTGCTCTTCATGTGCTGCATTCATAAAATACCCAAGCCTGCCTCTTATGGGCTGTAAAGGAACTCTTGGTGAAAAATACATCAAAATAAAACTACAGCCAGCCTGGGAAAATGCTTTCCAGGTTCCTTACAGACCAATTAGCAAAGGAAGTCCCAGACAGCACATAACAGGCCTTATGCTAGACTTTGCAGGTGTTGGGACAGGACTTTTGTTTTTCACAGTACCACTATTTACACCAATGACGGGCTCGAGTGATAGGAAATGCAAGATTTGCAGTGAGAGCAAGGCAAATGGTATAGTTTAGAAGGGAAGATAAACAAAATTGTTACTACAAAGAAAGTGGGAAGTCAGAGCTTCGTGTGCTGAGTTCTGTCCTTACTTGGCTCAGGGAAGTATGTGATTCTATTCTATGACTCAGAGTTGTTTTTACAGCATTTGCGTCACCCAGAAAAGTTGAATCTGCATAAGACCCATCATGTTCCAGGAGAGAATATTTTGTTCTGTAATGTGAACTCACTAACAGACACTGACAGCTTTAATGTTTTGCTTTTTTGATTATTATTTTCATTGAAGCATAAACTGCAAAATGTCTCAGCTATCAGGTTGTGTTACCACAGCAAGTACATGCAGTGTCAGGGAAAATCCTAACACCTGGAGAATCACTTTACAAATCAGCAACAGTGAATTTCATTTCTTGAGAGAGCTGTAAGCTTTTAGTTTCCCTGCTTCAGCCTCTGTTCACATATGGAAAACCAACTTGTGTATGAAATAGAAAATATAACTGCCCTCCTCAGTTCCACCCAGATCTGACCGTGTTATTTCACTTACAGAGCCTCACCCATTATAGATGTCATAAATTAGTCACTGCCCTGAAGTGTAAATGCATGTAAGAAGGGTTGTTAGACGATTTGGCATGTAATGCTGTAAGTAGATGGCAGAAATGAAAGTAGGTGAGCTCAGGCATTGGTTTGAAGATGCAGCAGATCTGAGCAACCCCAAATTTAGGGCTTTGTAGGCTAGATTGCAGCCCCGTGATGCAAAGTGCTGAGCCAGTATTTGCTCAGTCTGCTTGTTCAGACATGTTCAAGTGTTTCTGAGAAGTTATTTTTGTGCTGGCAAGCTTTATGAAAGATCAGGTGGTGTCTGCCTGTGTGGCTTTGCATCCTACAAAGCTGGAGATCATTTCTTTTCCTGCAGCTGGCACAGAACTGTTGCGTAAAAGTGTGACACTGACAAAAATGCCACTCTGGCTAGTTAAACAAATATGAGGTTGCATGCTTGCCTGCAACCTGGAGCATGGTGGCACTATGTTGGTTGGGTTTTATTAGCAGCTGTGCAAGAGCTCAACCTCCCATCCATTGCTTGGGACCGAGTAATAGCTCAGACATTACTGACATCTCAAGCAAAATGAGTTTTTTCTTGTTCCACGTGTCTTAGGTGTATCCAAGGGAGGGACACTTACCTTTTACCCCCTCTCTTTTCTGGAGAGCTTTGGCACTGGACTTCGACTCAAGTTCACTGTGTTGCTTGTTTGGCACTGAGCTCAGCAGGAGGGTGCGTCATGACCCTGTGAGCTGTTTCTGTAAAGGAAACTTCCTTCTCTCTCACCTACTAAGTTGTTGTTGGTTTCTTATTTGTGGTTTGTTTTTTTTTTTTTTTCTTTTTTTAACAGCTACATTTTGCTGATGGTCTACTTTTGGATTTTGCTTTTCATTCAGTCAAGTATTATCAGGAAAAAAGTCTGAGACTGAGTAAGGTGCAGTCATCTCAGGCTGCAGCCTGGGAGGGGGAGGAACTGCGCTAATTTTCTGCCCTCCATCTCTCTTGTGTCCAGAGGAGAAGAACAAACTGACATGGTTATCAGATAGCTCATTAACTGAATCTCATCAGAACTGGTTAACCTGCAAATTCTTGATAATTTAATTCCCTTATTTAATGAATTCATTCCCTCTAAATGTTTAGCTCACATTAGAGACAAATTACCTGTTAATTTTCCATTTGATAACTAGTGCTCTTCTAGGTCCTGGTCTCCTTTATGTCAGATTTGTTCAAAAGCAGACACTCAAGTCTTTTGGTTTGGGTTTCTGTTAATCTTGCCATTTCCCATTTTATGTATGGGAAGACAGGTTGCCTTCTACTCAGGGCAGGGGTTTGATAATGCCGAAGTGGCCTCATGGAGAGGTGGTTCCCTCCTTGTCTCTGCTGTGGACTTCCTGTGTGCCTGGGAGAGACGAAAGACGACAAAACCCACAAGATCCCAAAATCAATTACATTGCAAAACTTTGACCTTTACAGCTTCTGCTCTGAGCCATGATTTTTTTATCTGCATGAGAGTTTGTCAGGCATGGGGCCAGGGACAGTGTCCTTGAGAGCAGTTCCAACAGCAAGGGCTGCCTGTGAGCGATGTCACAATGGATTGGGGAATTTTCTTGGGGTCTGCTCTTGGCTTATGAGGCTTCTTCTGCATTTTATCTACAGATTGGTTAAATGTAAAATGCAGAAGCCGTCCAGGAAACAAAAGGCGATGTTTCTTCGCTGCTTCCCATCTACGCCCCTCCTACCTCCCCCCCCTCCATGTGTTTGCAAATCCTGATCTCCTCTTTCAGCATCTTTCTGCCAGACAGAAGCCTGCTGACATTATTTATTAATTTTACTGCACAGTGTCATGGTTTCGACAGGAGGGGGGGATAGTATCTTTTTTATCCATGCTGGGCCATTGCTTCTGTTGGTAGGGCAGTTCTTCAGGGGAGAGAGTGGTGTGGATTTGTCTCTCCCATATGGTGGAAAGCAGAGAACTTGGCTACTGTTTGTCAGGCAGGTGCTCAAAAACCTGCTGGTTGTATGAACCTCAGATGCTGTTGCTTGTGTTATCTTTTGCTGTGTGCCGTGGAGCAGTTTGTAGCTGCACACTCCCAGGGGACTGGTGGCAAATGCTCTTTGCAGCCTCACCTGTGATGGAGGATGGAGCACTTGCTGGAGAGGCTGCTCTCCTCCTGAGTGGCTGCAGGGCTGAGCTCCATACAAAAAATAAAGTGGAGGTGTGCAAGGTCTGTGAATCATGCCCCAGAAACACCCAGCTGAATTTATTTGGACTGGACTGGCTGATCGTGCACCAGCATGATGGAAGAAAGGCAAACGCCCAGCAGACTTCTTTTATGGAAAGGTAATCACATCTGATGCATGAATAAATCCATTTAGATATCCCTTGGTTCCTCCCTAAACCTCAAGTTTCCCCAAACAATTCTGTTCCTTCATGGATTGAACATTCAGGTCCAGAGCCTCAAAGGTATTTCAGTATCAGTGCTGCTGACATCCCCTGGCTAACTCCTGGCTCTTTTTAAGTCTGTCAAGTGTGAACAGAGCCATCTAAACACAAGTGCTACTGCCCAGCACAGCCCCAGAGCTGCTGTGGGGGGTGTATGTCTGAGACAAGCTGTGTTCAGATCTGGGCTTTGGTGGTACAAGCCAACCTCACTGTGCTGTCTTACTGCCCTGGCTGCTCAGCTTGTTCACCTGTGGATGCTACTGCCCCTCAAGTTGGGCGAGGGACATGCATGTGCTCCTCTTTTCCACAGCATGAAATGAGGCCCAGTGCTGTAGTCCTTCAGCTGGAGGTCCTCAAGCAACATGCAGCCAACTTGTAGCACTGGATTGGGTCCTTCAGACCCGATGAGATGCTCTGTCAAATCACCTACAGAGCATCTACCCAACATAATAGGCTGAGGGTGTCCCAGCTTGGTGTTTTCATTAACTGCTTCCACAGTCTGCTCTTTGTTTTCTAAGTTGTACCATTAAAAATCACAGTGGCAGCCCCAAGAAGTGAAGTTTCTCTGTCCTGTTTAAGGGCAAGGCAGGCATTTCTGTTACACTGGTTAACCCATTGCTCTGGTAGGAGGTAGCCTGTGGATGTGCTGTCACTGAATACACCTGAGTGGCTGCTGCAAATTCTCCATGAATGCCAAGGAGGGAGAGGATGTATTTTGGACACTGGAGGTGCTGCCAGGCCCCTGGGTGAAGTAATGTTCAGCCCTGTATGGCCAGGCACATGTGCCCCTTCCATATCTCACACACTCATGTGCCAAATATGTCCCTTCTGCACAAATAGTTA